>VDFB02151423.1:0-15967 GCA_007258455.2 Sequoia sempervirens
CTGTGATAACCTCTGAATGAAGCTACCTCTCTGAAAGCAATAAACCAGATGGTATTTCACAGCCTCTGAACTGCAACACTGAAGATGGCTCGTTCTCCAATGCCAAACGAAAACTGGAACCCTTGGCTCTGTTCTCAGAAGAAGGTCTTAGCAAAAATTCGATTTTCAACATAATAAGCTCTTCACAATGAAAATCCCTTATATTCTCAAGAAGTCGACTTTTTCCTCAAAAGGCATCATTTAAATAAAAGTTGAATTTTAACTTTTAATTTTTCAATAGTCTCGACGCACTTTTAATTATAAAATATAATTAAAAAGTGGCCCCCTTCAATGTTGGTCGACCCCTTCAAGAAATCACTTAAGTTATAATATTAAATAATATTATAACTTTATAATATAAGCTTCAATAATTAATATTTAATTTGACAATTAAAATATTAATATCTTTCTCAATTTACGTCCGATTGATGAACCGTCTGAAGCTGGAGAATAAGTGATTGATTTTGCACATGACCAAAACATACTGCTAAAAATAGCAGGGGTGCTCCGCTGAAAGACTTAACTTACTAAAAATAGCAAGTCAGGCAAATGATGTCTGAACGACCCCGAACGAAAGCCAAACTGAACAATCCTGCAACTGGAGCTAAGCCAAAGCCTCAACAAGACCCTCTATCCACCCTATCAGCCTACGAGGGTCACATAATAGGCTAATCAATGATCTGAGAGATGTCAATTGGAAGGGGACATTACAACTTGCCACTGTTACACACACGGAGCCTGATAGACAGACGGTCACAGAGCCAGTTCAGAGGCCAGTTCAGAGTCCGCTAGTGCCTGAGGTTCAGCCTCAAGTTCCTACACCAGTTCCAGAGTAGTCACTAGCCCCAATTCTCATTGAATTGGATTTAGACTCTCCGCCTCGCAGTGGGTCCTCTACATATTCACTCTCGCCAGTACCTCCTGTTGCTAGTTCAGACCCTTCTATTAGCATTAGCCGAGACCAATCTTGGATCGAAGCTCAGCTAGGAAGGAAGAGGAGGCAGCCATCCTATGTTCTTAATCATTCAGATTTTGATTAGGTTTATCAGGATGTGCCAGACAAGAGGGTCAAGAACATGGTTCATGTGGAGAGGAATATTGACATGGAGATCGTTGTCGAGACTGCTGTACCTCCACAGGGGAAGAGCTTGGCTGAGTTGGAATCTCAGGATTTTGAGGTTATCACAGTCAACCTTGGTCGTAGCACACGCCAGACCCAGGTTGATCTCCTATAGGCTGCTACAGACAGTGCCAGGGATAGAATACTAAAGGACGGAGAAGATAAGGCAGCCCTCAAGGCTGAAATCAGACAGCTTCGTCAATATATTTCTAGCCTTGTACATAGACCAAATGTTATCACCACACTCCCGCCGATGCTTGAGCCTCCAGCAGAGCAAAGTCAACTTAATCACTTAGTTGCATACGGCAAGCGTTTGGATGAATGGGAGGAGTTCGTTGCTAGAGGCCGTGCTATGCTCACAGAGTTATATCAGTTGCGGTACAATACACGAGAACTCCGTCTACGTCTTCAGGATGAGGAGCGAGACATGGCGATTAATAGACCCCGAGATGAGATTATGATTGCTCACCTGAGTATGGCATATGATGCAGTCACAGATGCAGAGGATAGAGAGGCTATCTACTCTTGGAAAACACAGTTGGTTTTCAAGGCGAAGATAGAAGAGACTTTGGCGTCAGAGTTGGCTGAAAGTAGAGAGCACGTCACTAGTGCACTCCGGTCTATGAGAACCTTAGTTTCTCGCTTGCCATGCCGATATCAGATCGAGGGTGGTGCTTACGTTGAGCTTACTGATGTTCAGTCAGAGCTCCAAGCACTCATTCATACCATTTTCAGTGGGGAGACAGTTGGCTGTAAGGTTACTCAGCTTACAGTCATGTCAGCATTGTTCGATGAGGCAACAAGGAGTAGGGGTGAACTTCAGTCTCAGATCACAGCCGGTGAGGATATGCTACACCGACATAGCATTCTTCGACAGAGTCTCATAGTTCCAAATGGTGATGCACTTAACAATCTCGTTGAGGGATTGGTTGCTCGAGATCACGGACAGTAGACTTCAGTTCCCACCTCTCAGGATATACATTACACACAGGAGTTAAACTTGGCGTTACCTTCTCAAGTTAACTCGCTGTCTCATCTCATGCATATCTATTCTGAGATTTGTTTTATTCACTTGGAGTTTGATTTAGGGTTTCCGTTAACTGATGGTAGTGTTCCAGTTAACATGCTTTCAATAATGACGTGCATGCTTGCACATTGTCCATTTTTAGATTAGATGTTTCGGTTAACTGATGGTAGTTTTCCAGTTAACTGTATAGTTTGCTTTATTAGGGCTTAGCAATAAATCTTGCATGCATTGCACGACTGTAGTTGACTCAAGGTGATTTTAGGGTTCCCTACACCTTTCGATGTCTATAAATAAGAGTTTTTGCTCATTTGTACATAACTTTTGCACGAGAGAAAAATATATGCTGAGCCTACCTTGCCCTCAATATTGCTCTTTTTGTATTTGTTCATGCGTTTTTACTATTGTGATGAATTGTTATGCCACATAGGGTTTCATGCAATTATAATGGTGAATTCTTTCCATAGATCAAATCTGTTTTGTGTTCAATAAACTTGTTCAGATTGAGATGATAGTTGTGCCACCTTGCCTTCAAGTAGAGAATCTGCACTTGGTTATCGTGTGTTGTTGTGAACAATAAACTTGTTCGGATTGAGCTGATAGTTGTGCCACCTTTCCTTCAAGTTGAGAATTCGTATTCAGTTTATTGTGTGATGTTGTTTTCAATAAACTTGTTTAGATTGAGCTGATAGATGTGCCACCTTGCCTTCAAGTTGAGAATCTATACTCGTTTATCGTCTAATAGTCAAACCTTGCTCCATTTCCTCATGCTTTGTTTTCTTGAGGAAACTGGATAGAATTTAAGTAATTGAGTTTAGTTGTAGTTAGTAATACTGCGAAACCAGAAAATACTCAGCTGCAACGTATATAGTTTTCGAGAAAGCCTTGTACCTCTACAGCTGAAACAAAAAGACAGGATATAGTTTAGTTTATTTCCATTTGCAAGTACTTTTGTCAAGCACAACGAGGGAGCTTCCCCTCCTAATTTGAAGAGCACTCATTGCGTAGTGCGCATAGCTGTCCGTATCAACTCTTACTCCAAAGGTGCTAGTTGTTACGCCAACAGAAATCAACAATACCAGCCGAGCACTTGCACTGAAGCAACAATTACATAATGTGAAGATGGCAAAAGGTGAATCAATGATTGCATACTTTATGAGGATTGCAGATTGAGAGATCTGCTCTTGAAAATAGGGCATATGGTTGATGACAAAGACCTGACTATGCTCGCTCTCAATGGTCTACCTTTGTCTTGGGAATCTTACATTCAGGGAATCAGTGCAAGATCAAAATTGCCTAAGTTTGATTGCCTAAGATCTGATTGCATTCAAGAGGAATCAAGGTTGTTGGCAAGAGGCGTTGGTCAAAGTTCAAAGAATGAAGACATTCATGTTCTCGCCTCCCATGCTTCAAAGAAGAAAGGAAAAGATGGAAGGAAAGGATTCTTCAAGAGGAATCAGACAAGGGAAATGATGATGCACCTCCCTTCAAGGAGAAGAGAGACATGTCCAAGATTCAATGCTTTAGGTGCGATAAGTTTGGGCACTTCGCTAAGTATTGTCCAACTAGACCTAAGCAACAAGTCACCGTTGCGGATGTTGATGATGCCACTCCACAAAAAGATTCAAGTGAATATTTGTTCTACTCAGCATTGCAAGCAGTGTACCCACCGACACCAACACTTGGTTGATCGACAGTGGTGCTTCACGACACATCACTGGTTTTAACGAGCACTTATCAAGTTTGGTGGAGAAGGAGTCTTCTGAACAAGTCATCATTGGAGATGATGCTAGCTACTCCATGAAAGGAATTGGGACCTCTACACTTCATTTGGATTCCGGCATCACACTTCAGTTGAGTAATGTTCTTTATGTTTCTGGAATCAAGCGCACTCTTATTTCTATTTCAGCCTTGGAAGATAAAGGATATCAAGTTGCCTTCTCCAAAGGAAAAGTTCTAGTGTGGATGGAGAACTCTAGCTCCAAGGATGCTGAAGTAATTGGAGTTAGACATAAAAGCCTTTGCTGGTCTCCGCGACACGGCCCTTTACAAGCCTTTGGTTCATGATTCTTCAAGTCTATGTGATCTTTGGCATCGGAGATTGGCTCATCTACACTTCCGAGCTTTACCTATCATGGAGAAGATGGTGTCGGGCCTTCCTAAGTTCACTCAAGAGCACGAAGGTACTTGCAAGGGCTGCGCATTGGGTAAGAATATAAAAGCCCCCTTTCATAGTAGAGAAAATAGATCTAAGTGTATTTTAGACATTATTCATTCTGATTTATGTGGTCCCATGTCTGTTCCATCTTCGAGTGGATTCTTGTATTATGTTCTTTTTATTGATGACCACTCTAGGAAGACTTGGATTTATTTTTTGAAAACTAAAGAGTCTGAGGAAGTGTTAGATAGGTTTAAGGAATTTAAAGCCTCGGTAGAAAATCTTTCTGGTAAAAGAATTAAGGTCCTCAGATCTGATAATGGTGGAGAATACTCCTCTGGCAGTTTTCGGAATTTTTGTATTGATGTAGGGATTAAGAGGGAGTTTTGTGTCCCCTATAATCCCTACCGTAATGGTGCTGGGCGGAAAGAAAGAACAGACAATCGTGGAAGCAAATAAGGCCATGATCCATGATCAAGATTTGCAAACCTTCTTATGGGCGTAAGCTCAAGACGATCAGATATAAATTCGTAATGTAGTCCTCATAAGATCTTGAGAATATGACTGAAAAAGCCTTTACAGAAGAAGCTGAAGTCACCATTTGAGGATCTTAGGATGTCCTGTCTATGTTCATGTTCCAAAGGAAAAGAGAACTAAGTTGGAGCCTTCTCGCAAGAAGGGAATATTTGTGGGCTACAGTGAGACATCAAAGCCTACAGAATACATTCCAGATGAAGTTGATCGAGATCAGTAGGGATGTCACATTCGAGGAAGATGTTGCATTCAAGAGATCCAGGGGCATTCATATGGAGATCGATAATGAAGAGTCTCCTCAGGATATGGAAGTTGACCATACTCCTGAGATTCAGAGGGAGTCTTCAGAACCAAAAGAAGATATTGATCCTGTTGAACCCTTGGAACCTACTGATGGGCCTACTGACATTGTTATTGGGAGAAAAAGACCTCTATGGGCCAGGCGTACTATGCAAGAAGTTGAAAGTTTTGCAGCTCCTAGAGGCACATTCAACGAAAGCAAAAGGTCACATAAGTTCTCCAGTTATGTTTCCTTAATGAGTCAGATTATAGAATCTGAGCCTACCTGTGTTGAGGAAGCATCTAGTCATCAAGTTTGGAAAGATGCTATGTCAGAAGAGTATCAATCAATTCTTAAGAATGATGTTTGGGACATTGTTCCTAGACCCGAGGGCAAGTCTGTGGTATCTTCTAAATGGCTATTCAAGATTAAGCATGCTGCAGATGGGAGTATTGAGAAGTACAAAGCAAGATTTGTGGCTTGTGGGTTTTCTCAGAAAGAGGGAGTTGATTATGAAGAAACATTTGCTCATGTTGCTCGCTACACTTCTGTCAAAACCATCATTGCTATGCTGCATCTAGAGGATGGAAGATTCACCAAATGGACGTGAAGACAGCCTTTCTCAATGGAGTGATTGAGGAAGAGGTTTATATAGAGCAACCTGATGGATTTGAGGTTCATGGGAAGGAGTCACATGTTTGCAAGTTGAAGAAGGCCTTGTATGGTCTTAAGCAGGGTCCTTGCACTTGGTACGAAAGGATTGATCGTTACCTGTCAAGTTTGGGTTTCTTGAAGAATGATGCTGATTCAAATCTCTACGTCAAGGTAATCAATGGTGAAGCATTAATTTTGGTTTTATATGTTGATGATTTGATCCTTACTGGAGAAGATCACCTGATTCTTGAGTGTAAGAGTTGACCTCTGAATTTGAGATGAAGGACCTTGGGCTCATGCATTACTTTCTTGGCCTAGAAGTCTGGCAGAAACCAGATGAGATGATTCTAAGTCAAGGGAAGTAAACCATTGATATACTTAAGAGATTTGGCATGATGGATTGCAAATCCATGTCCACACCTATGGAGACCAACTTACATAAGTTGAAGGAGGCTGCAACTAATTCAGACTTGGTGGATCCTACATTGTATAGACAGCTAATTGGATCTTTGATGTATCTAGTTAACACTAGACTTGACATTTGTTATGCAATGAGTGCAGTTAGCCAGTTTATGTGTGATCCGAGACAGATACATCTTGTTGCAGCTAAACATATCCTGAGATACTTGTGTGGCACAGTTGGATATGGGTTGAGGTATTCTTCAGTTGCAGACTTGGAGTTACATGGTTTTACTGATTCTGATTGGGCAAGTTGTGTCACAGATCGGAAGAGCACCTCTGGTTGTTGCTTCACTTTGGGTTCTACCATGATTTCCTGGTACAGTAGGAAGCAATCATCTGTAGCATTGAGTACAGCAAAGGCAGAGTATATTGCAGCTTGTATGGAAACTTGGGAAGCAGTGTGGCTTCGTAAGCTCCTTGCAAGATTGTTTGGACAATCACTAGAGCCTACTATCATTCATTGTGATAATCAGAGTTGTGTGAAGCTTTCTGTCAATCATGTGTTCCATGACAGAACCAAGCACGTTGAGATCAAGTACCACTACATTAGAGATATGGTACTGCGGAAGGCTATACAGTTGAGGTACATCAGCACTGATGAGCAGACGACAGATATTCTCACCAAGCCTCTCGCCAGGATAAAGTTTGTGTACTTTCGAGATAAGCTTGGTATGGTGGAGAATCCACCCTTGACTGAGAAAGAGTTTCAGTATCAGTGAGCCTGTTTAATGAGTTCTTCTCTGTGAGAGAAGTTCGAGGTGAAATCCCTTGTTAATGCATTTTCCTTTGAGACGGAGGAATTTGAGGTGCAAGCCCTTGTTAATGCATTTCTCTTTGAGATTTGAGGTGAAAGCCCTTGTTTCCACCCTCTAAGCTGAGTCATGGTGAATGTCGAGTGTGTGACTCCATGACATATGTTGTACTTGTGTTTCACCCTCTGAGAGAGTCATGGTGAAAGTCATGTTGAGGTGACAACATCATGCAAGTGATGAACACTTGTACTTACCATAGTATGGTTGTAGCCATTATGGTTGATATCGTGTTGAGGCGATATCTAATATCACGATGAGGTGATATTCTTCTTGTTCACTTATGGTTGTAGCCATAGTGATAGACATCACGTTGAGGTGTTATGTCTTGTGTAGCTGGAAGTTTACTCCCTAGCTGAGAGGGAGTGTTAATGATACTTGCAATGTCTGGAATAATCTTCCAGCGATCTTCATATGGATAATAAATTAAATGATAGCCACATGCTATTTAATTTATTAAGTATCAAAGAGGCGCGATTTCTTATAAGAGACACTTCTATTTGATTAAGCATTAATTACCAAATGAAGAGGCACGATTTTTTATAACAAGGCCGACCTTGTCACAAGAGGCGCGATTCTCCAAAAGACATCATCTTGTATGAGGCCGACTTGTTGTATTTGGAGAGTCACGTCTCCTCTATTGTTTTGTATATATACGCCTCCATTACATTCCATTTGATCATCGATTTTGTCTATTGTATTACTTCTGCTTGGCACGAATCTGTACAAGGCAGATTGAAGTTTATTAAAGGTTCAATTTGATATCATTGAAGGCTGTAAGTTGATCAGCGAATTGCTATCTTGTATTGCTGTGTTGCACCATCTATTGGTGCCTATATTTGGGCCTGAATTTTGGCCTCTTGTAAGAAGATCATTCTTGTGACAATAATATATATAAGTGATATATTGTTGCTGGGTTTTTCTCCCTCAAGAGGAGGGTTTTCCCAGGGTATCTGCTGTGTTATTGTGTCTGATTTGAATTAATTTCTGTGCATACAATCTGATCATTAAAATTTACATATGCAAGATTACATCTACTAGTTCAATCAATTGAGGATATTACTATGAGTGCAAGATTTGGTTGCTTCTCTCACTTTAAAGTTCAAGAGTGGAACTACAAGAACATCTATTTAGGGAGCTGAAATACACTACCCTTGGAACACTAGATGATGCATTCAATCAAGCACACTTGGCTAAAGAAAAACTTGCTACTCAATCTCAAGCATCTCAACCTTCATTTTTTGTAGGTCCTACCAAAGCCACAATTTCTCAACCACAACAAAAAAAATCTGAGGAAAAATCCTTCTCTTCTCATTCTCCTTCTAATGATGCTAAGAAATCTAGTAATTATTGTCAAAACGAGGGTCATGAAAAGTACGAATGTTTCAAATTGAAGAAGAGTTTGATTGTATAGTCTCTAGATGTGGAAAAGAAGAAAGTTTCCATCAAGACTCCTAGTGATGATAAGACATATGATGAGTTGTAGACTCAATAAGGTCACCTTAACAAACCATCATTCTATTTCAAGGAGACGTGACAATTTGTTTGTTACTCATGCTTACCTAACACATGATTTCTCTCTAGATCATATAATCAATGATGTCTCACAGTAAAAATTTGATTACAAAGTCCATTGTAGACAAAATAACATTTGTTGATGGATCCACATCCTCATCCATATTCACTTGGTTGGAAGGACAGTGGTTCATCCTCACAAATCACACATGTATGCACTATGCCATTTGCATTTAGTCCAAAATTCATTGATAAGGTCACATGTGACATGACCACCATGGATTGTTGTGGTTTATTACTAGGTGAACCCAATCAGTATGATAGAAAATCTCATTTTGATGCCTTTAATAACACATATACACTACAACAAAATAATAAGACATTCTTATTTAAATGTACTAAAAGCACCTCTAATTTGGTACTCAATTGTAAACAAGCACGCAAAGCTATCAATCAAACACAAGAGCTTGCATTAATATTTATAAGGCCACAATTTGATGATTTTAAAGCAAAAGTCACTATCTCCAAAGTCCAAACCACATGCCACTCTTGACAAATTATTGCAGACATACATGTGTTTCAGGGGCCAAAGACACTTCCCCAAAATGATCAATCAATCACACTATTGACATTGTTCTTGCTGCACCTCTTCCTAATGTCGTGTTGTGGATCAAGAATCAATTATCCAAAGTGATGAAATCAAAAGGCAGATTCAAAATTTATTGTCCAAAGGTTTCATCAAACCAAGTACCTCCCCTTATGCTTCACTGATTTTGGTTGTGCTCAAGAATGATGCAACTCGGCATCTTTGTATTGATTTTTGGGAATTAAACAAGATCACCATAAAAAATTAATATCCACATCCTTGCCTTGATGACCTTTTGGATAAATTTCATGATGCCAAACTCTTCTCCAAGGTTGATCTAAAAAGTGGATATCATCAGGTCAAGGTTCATGTAGAGGACACAAGGAACACAACTTTCAAGACCAAAACGGGTCTTTTTGAGTGGCTTGTGATGCCATTTGGTCTCACCAATGCTCTTGCCACTTTCATGCGATTGATGAATAAGATATTTCAAGATTGTTTGGAAAAATTTGTGATCATCTACTTAGCTGATTTCTTTGTCTTTTCTCACACTTGGAAAGTACATCTTCGACATTTGGAACACATTTTTCACATACTTCAGTAGAACTATCTATATGCAAACTTTCCTGAGTGTTCTTTTGGTCAAACATCCATCTCTTATCTTGGATTTTTCATTGATGTGCAAGGAATTTGAGTGGATCCTACGAAAGTGGAAGTTCTTCTTAGGTGGTCAACTCCTTCGACTCTCACTGAATTGAGAATATCTTGGTCTTGCCAGCTTCTCCCTGCAAGTTCATCCTTAGAAGTTTTGTTCGCAATGCGATCAAAACATTTCATAGAAGGAATGGATGGATGGAATAGTATTTGATCCATCCATTGCATATTTCCTCTTATGGAGGATAAATTACCACATTCCAATTATATATCAGATATACAAGTGCCCTACTCAATTCATCCGGAAATTTTGGTTTGAATTTTTCATTGTTGGATCCAAGATACTCCTTTGCATTTATTACGATCCATTCTCCATGAATGGAAAAATATTTTTAGTTGAGAAAATTTGCAGAAAGCTATAATTACTCAAACCTTGCCACACCTTTGCACCAATTGACAAAGAACAATGTTGTGTTTAAGTGGTCAAGGAACCACACTGAAAGAGAAGTTATGTTCAAATCTCTCACAGTATCAAATCTCTCACAACCTTTTGAGATCAAAACCTTTACTTCACAGTATGCACTTGGAGCTATTCTAAAGCAAAATGGCCATCCTACGGCCTATCATTCAAATACCTTCTTTACTACTAAACTAAACTACTCCACATATTATAAGGAGTTGCATGCATTGATCCAGGCCATCAAGTACTAGAGACATTATCTTTTTTGGGAAAAGAAACAATTGTTCATATTAATCACTTACCTCTCGAGTTTCTCCAATCTTGGAACAAAGTTGAAGAAGCTTGGCATATGAAGTGGGCCTCATATTTACAATAGTTTCACTTGGTCATCAAGTATACGAAAGGGAACACCAACAAAGTTGTCAATTGTTTGAGTCGTCCTCCTTTGGCACATGTTGTGACTGTTGTAACCACTTTTTATTTGGGATTTCAAACATGGTCAAGATCCCAATTTTGGTCCAGCCTCCACAAGTCTTCAATACCCTACACCATCCAATTTGACACCTTTTTTGTACCCCAAATTAAAATTTTTGCTACACTCAGGCATTTTGAAGAAATGAGTAAGAGTCTTGTCAAATTTGTCAAAAAAGGGTCGAAATTTGGGTGTGCATGTCTTGCATGAGGGATAAAAACTTGAAATTTTCAAAATCTGACGATTCGGGTTTGCTCAGAGCGACCAATTCTACAAAACCTAGATCTCAGTTTATCATCCCTACTTTTTACGAAAATTGCTATTTTTAGAAAAACTTTTTCTAGGTTTTTTTGGGTTTCTTTTGAAACAGGTGCTGGCAAAATTTTCTAAAAATAGAAAGTTTGGCTGTTAGGGTTCAAACTGATTTTGATTGGTTGAAAATATTTCCTCATCAGGCTAGTATAGTCAGAATCACAAAATGATCAATTTTTCCCTAGTGGGTCTTGTTGGTGTACGTTTTATCATCCACCGAACACACAGAATAAAATGTCCAAAGACACTCTATCCTCTCTTGAAAAACCACCGCGTATGCTAAGATTGCGAGAAGATCATATGGCGATTCCAAGGTTTCTTTTGTCAAGTCTTGACGTGTGGATAAGCTCAATGGGTGTTGTGATATGTTGGTAATACACAAAGGGACTTACGTTAAAGAATTCTTCACAAGTTCGAGACTTAGGCGGATTTATCATTAAAAGCTTCTTCAATTGGAACTTTCAATTTGGATCTCAAAAAAAAAAAAAATTGCAAAAAGATAAGGGTTTAGAGGATCTATTCTACACCTAGGAATTTAAGAGATAGTAAAGATTCGGTGAAAGGAATAACCACGCTTTGTTTCGCCTCCTTGGGACAACTACGCAAAGTGGGTGCAATCTTCAAAGGGTGTGATTATAATTTTCAAGCCTCGAATGAGACCGAAGTTAAGCTTCCACAATTACAAGCTCAGGCTAACTTTACGCATCAAATGCAAATCATCCATCCGAAAAAAGTATGAGCAATATTTCACCATTGAATCTATACGATCAATCTCGCATTCACTTAACCAATATTCAAAGCAAATTCTACTTAATTTAATTCTAACTCTATTCTATGGTAGAAGAAGTTATGCAACCTTGCTTACTACTTGACAATAAAAGTGATTCAAAGCAAATCATGCATAAGAGCTTTTATTATCGGAAATAGTCTCAATGCAACAATTTCATACACTGTCTCCACACAAATGAAAGTGAGAGATCACCAGTTTAAATAGAGTTTTCAAAATCAAATGAAAGGCCAAGATTAAAACAACATCAATGGCCAAGATTAATACAACCCAACCCTAATTAGGGTTTCCCAAAATAACATCAGTTGACAACCAACAAACAATCAGTAACAAGTAGTGAAGTGGCAGTTGGAGCTATCTTCAAGGGAAGGCGTCCCTATCTTCTTGGGCAGTATTGTGCTCGATGAATTTGGACACGACCGTGACAACCTCCTCCGTTGTGACTAGTGAGAGCATGCTTATCCTGAATTCAAGCCCGTCCAAATCCTCAGCACATTTGGCGAAGGTGCTCTCCCAATCCACCTCTTGCCTCACAAAATCACTCCGGATGGCCAAGAGATTCGCCACTTTTGCGAAATCCTGTCTTAGAATTGGTCCAGTAGCAGAGAAGAAAACTTCCTGAACCTTCTGCTTTAACCTCTCTAGCTGCATGTCATTTTCCTGGACAATCTCTCGACCAAACACATCTGCAGCTATCATATAAATCTTCTCCCGGATTTCTTTAACTTGCTCTTCAACTCTGAGCCCATCCGCCTTTGCCTTCTCTAGAATCTCTCTCCGTATAGTCACTGCCCAAAACCAATGGTGAAAATCATAAGCTGCTCTTGCAGCAATCACCTTTCCTTCGACCAACTCTTCCCTTGGAACACCCTTCAGTACCTTGAGGCATGGAATGAGCCTCTCTTGAATGTCTGGAAGGTTGTCTCAAGTTTCCGCCATATCAACCAATCTGGAAAGAAATGAAGAAGTTTGTCTGTAGGCAAGCGCCAATTTCTCCATGAACGAGGCTGCTTTCGTGCTCTCACTTACCATCCATTCCAAGGCCTCCTTGGTTGTGACCATCCCTTGCTCCACATCCTTGGCTATTTCCTACAAGGGATTAAGAAGAGGAGCTACTGCATCACCCTGATTGAGTGGTTGGGTCAGATGCCGTATGTACTCCTTCAGGCGCTCGACCTCCCTTTTGTATTCCTTCTTTTTCGCCACTTCTTTTTCCAATCTCGCCTTGACAGTTGAGACGGAATTGTCTAGTTCTTCCACTTCCTGGCCTTTTGTTGTTGGGCCAAGATCTATAGTGGTTATGGCGTACTCTTGGGGAGTGATCTCATCCTGTGCTTTACCCACTATTGGTACTGCAATATGTATGGAACGGCCGCCGGCTTCGTCCCTCTGAATGGTGGAAAATTTCTTGGCAGGTTTCTTGGTAGCAACCTGTTCCAACCTTGCCAAGAAATCCGCAGTATCATCTTCTTCTTGGGTCTCGACTGGTGCCTGAATCTTCATCCTCTCTATCAGCCAATCCAGAAAGGTAGGTTGCTCAATACCATCTTCCTCCTGAACGTTCCCTTCATTTGGAATATCCAAGACTCCTCTGAGGGCGGAAATCATTCCCTCTTCGAAGTCATCATTTTGGCCTTCCATCTCATTATCTGAACCTAGTATTTTTGTGCCCGTAGGAGATGAGGGCTCATCGTTATCCAACTGGATAGGCTCATTGTTCTCTTCATGAACTGTAGAAGGTCTCATCATTTCAGCCAAGGATTCGTCTGCGGTGGCCACCAGCTCATCAATATTCTGAGACACCGCGGAGCAAGATGATTCTATCCTCTGTCGTTTTGGAGCAGGTTCTATGCTTGGAACTACTTCTTTCCTCTTCTCGCCAATCTCAACCAAATCATCATGATGGGATGTGCCAGCATTGGAGGAGTATGACTCCGTCTCGCTCAGTAAATCATACGTGAGCATTATTCTTTTCTGTCTCAACTCCTGGACATGATGATTGACCCACCACTGAGAGTACTTAATCACTGGTCTCATCAATGTTGCCAAATCTGAGTGCTCAGGCACCGACCACTTCATGGAAGGAAGAGGTCGGCTCTCCTCGAAGGGCGGCTGGACATAATTTCCATCGTCTTGCAGCTGATCAAGCACCCGGCAAAGTTTGGTCGCCCTCATAAAGTCCACTAGCACTCTAGACCACAATCTTCTTCTAACTTCATACTCATCAGCGGCGTTTGCCCAGAAGTCCTCCAATTCCACTTTGTGTTTGTACCTTCTTCCATCCACTGCCCGAATATGATGATGCGGGTCAAAATTGGCCCTGGACTTATAGGCTGTGAACGGGTACCACTGGATTTCTAGCCTGGCGCCCTCGGCTGCTTGCGCTGACGGACAGGACTCTAACATATTCCCAATAAAGAATGGGAATGTAACAACCGCCTTCTTACTCGACCTTTGGATGCTCTAGTATTCTTCTAGCTACCTCAAGACTTCGAGCAAAATCATCCGATTTGTTGGATAGATAGGCAATTTGTAAGGATATCTAGTGAATCCCTGGATCCTGACATATGTAAATTTTGGAAACTGGATAAACCAAGATCCATACCTACTGATCAAACTTTTTGCTTCGTGACTCAGCCTTTGATGCGTTCCTCCTTGAAGTGTTCTTGTGATATACATTAAGAAAGCATTGTGCACTTGCCTGAAATGAGATTTCTCCCTTAGCTGAAGTTGCGGGTAGCAATCATAAGGCATGAGTTCATTTTCTCCGTTGCCAACTTTGCCTTTGCAAACCAGCCCTGAGTATTTATATGTCCTGGCCAATAAATAGACAATGTACGAGCTCATGTGAAAAGACTTAGTCTTTTCCAAATTAGTCAGCTGCTTGTGAAGATTGTCACTTATCATTCGGGACCAGTTGAACATCTTCACGCCGGAAGTGATTTCCTCTATAAAATAATACATCCACTTTTCAAAATATGTACCTTGTGGGTTGCTAGCTATTTTGTTCAGCATCAAAATGATGTCCCCATAATATTCTTTAAAGTTTGTCCGACGTGGCCTCTTAGGCATCTTCTTTATTGATGTTCTAGGCTTCTCCAGCCATGCCTTATTAACATTTGTGGCGCATAACTCAGACTAGCTGTCATACAATCCCTTGGTTTCCTCCTTGGTTTTGTAGATGGTACGGGAATATGCTGGGATGCCGAATGTCTCCTGTATTGCCACTTCACCTAGGTGAGCCAAGACCCTTCTGTCAAGTGCAATGATTTGTCTTTTCTGAGCATTGTAATGGATGGCACATTCTACCATCAACTCTGCACAATCCATCGCAGGCGGGAATCCAATTGCTTGAAAAATTCCATTCCTCACCATTCGCCTGGCAATTGGTGTCGGAAGTCCATCATGTCCATATACTCTTTTCTTGAACTCTATGAAATCAACATGTCCCAGATCAGTGTCTGCAACATTTTTCCATTTTGAATTTATTTTTGACTCTCGTTGTACCCCCTTGCTAGCGAACTTCATTGGCACCCTCTTCGATGATCTCCTACCGTGGTCATCAACCTGCAGCAAAAATACTAACATTAATACGAAGACTTTAAAATATAATTCATTCTATTGCCTTGTGTTCGAATATTTTACTTTCAGCTTATTAAAATATTAAATTTCTGCGAAAAAACAAGCTGAAAGTAAATGACTTTGATTGAAATTTTAGCCAGAACTTAGCCAGAATGAAAAAGACAGAAGGAGAATGACGAATTTATCCAATTGAACTCCAAACCTCAGGAAAGAACTTCTGGCTGCAAATCAGATTTAAACTTCGAGAATTTAATCAAAAATCAAGTGACTAAGTGCGCCTGTCTTGCTAAGAAATTTGACTTTCAGCAAATAAATCCTTCACTTCTTCGAGAAAAATTCTTCTTTAGCATAAAATTATTCCTTCCTCTAAGAAAATCGATCTTGCCTGCAGTAGAATTGATCGTCTTACAATTTCGAGAGATTAGCTTCTCTTCAGCTGTGTCTGTGAAAAATGAGTTGCTGAAACTCATTATAATGCTGAAGAATTTGATTTATTTTAGCAACTGCCTCTTTCTCTCT
>VDFB02151425.1:0-19214 GCA_007258455.2 Sequoia sempervirens
TATTTTGAAATAGAGAAAAATGGAAATCACCCCAAGACACAGAAACAAAAACACAAACCACAAGAACAAAAAAAAAACAAACAAACAAAAGAACAAACCAACTAATTACAAATGTACAACCAATCAGAACATTAGACCCTCATGGGCCAAAATAGTGTTTGAGAAACTGCCCATTGATAGGTAATGGAACAGGCTCTCCCATTAAAGTACTCAATCAAAAGGCATTTTTGCTGAGGATCTTGGTAATTTGATAAGGACCCAACCAAAGTCTATCAAAATTTTGATGGTTCCCTTTCTTTTCTTTAGCTTTATACCATAATAGCACCAGGTTTGATATCTTAAAATCTTTGATCTTTGCTCTTTTTTCAAACCAACGTTTGACAACAACTTGATGTTTAGAAAACTATTGTAAAGTAGCATCTCTTTGCTCTTCCAAATTTAATAAATTGGTCATCCTAACCTCTATCGTATCATCACTTGAGTAAAATTCTTGCATAAACCTAAGAACAGGTATTTGTAGATGGATAGGAAAGATGAGATCTTGGTCATAGACTAACTTGAATGGCGAGTTTTCTAAGGTAGCCTTGATTTGATTTTTATCTTCCCATAAGGAAAATCTGAGTTGAGTATGCCAATCCCTAGGATTACTTTCTAGTAGCTTCTTAATTACTTCCAACATATTTTATTCATAGACTCAGCTACTCCATTCCCTTGTGTAGTAATTAGAAGAATACTTTAAAATAATTTTATGCTCATATGTGTTGGCAACACAAGGGCAGACAACTAAGAGAGGGGGTGAATTAGTTGTCATAGAATTTCAAACTTATTCAACTTATTATGCTTATTCTTAGATCTGATTAATAACCATGAAATCATAAATCAACAACACATCAGGAACACACATAACACCAATATTTTTTATGTGGAAACCCTATTAGGGGAAAAACCACGGTGGAGGTCATTCCACAAGATTATACCCTGTTAAAATTATAAAGAAATCACAGATAGGAATGCACATGCATTCGAGGCACACTAACTAGAGCTCATTGCTTTCGATTACAAAGGAAGACACTACCATCTTACAAAATATTTGAATTACATCCACATGATTTGAACTGAGAAAAATAGCATCTGCTAATGCCTTATTACAATTTTGGTTAAACACATGAACACTTCTTCACTCTTCTTCACTCTTCTTCACACTCTACTTCTACCTTCAAAAGTTATGAACAATATCTGCACATAGGACTTGAACACTTCACATACTCATGCCTTCAAATGATAAAACAATCACTCTTATATATCTGCAACAATAAATTACATCGTTGCATGTTAGCCTTAATAAAATAATAAAATGAATGCAAACTGTCAGCCCAAAGTGCAGGAGCACCAAGGCCAATCTCCAAATTGATTTGCACAAAATTTTGGTTTGAAAAGTTTTGGCTTGTACTGACCTTGGCCAAGTCAGCATGTTGTGTGGTAGGTTGAATCAATCTTTTGTCTAGGTGTTATTTTAGTCATCATAGTTGTTTGTTCACAAATTTTTCCTTATTAAGGTATAGAATGTTGTGCTTGAAGATATGATGCAACAATTTGTGTTAGAGTCACTTCCTCGTTGATGGAAGATATTAGTGGTCAGTTGAAGGGTTGTTAACTCATAGACAATGAGTTAGAAAATCCTAAAAAGAAGGATAATGGAGTAGATGGCAGGAATATTTCCAAAACTACATGATAACAATGAAAGATGGCATGCGTTTGGAAGTTAGTTAGGATTCCCTTAAAATCAGGGATATTTGGAATGAGTAATGCCCTTGAAACAGGGAAATGTAACGACCAATGTGGAGATGGCTCAGGATTAGACAGAGTGGTAGAGTTGTTGCATGATATTCGAAGTTTTTGATGTGAATAAGAGGACATATTTCTAGTTTTCATGCAATTTTTGTGTTTTCTGGAAAACACAGTGTGTTTTACGCAGTAGGGTTTATTTAGGCATTTCATACTAATATAGCACGTTATTTGTATTTCAATGGCAGTGTTAACATCTTTGTTGATGTATGATATTCACCTTGCAGGTTGATAGTGCGTAGTGTTTAAGATTTAGGTGAAAACAGCACGGTAACCCTGTTTTGAGCAAAATCTGCACTTTATGTTGCTGCCCGTGAGTTTTTGAAGACAATGGATTCTAAAACTTTGTAAATACTGTTTCATTCAATGCTTTGGAGTTCTTAGTGTAGATTTGTGTCAGTTTTCCCTCTGTATATAGATTGCTTAGAGTAGGATTTCATTTTAGTCTCCATAGGCATTAGTTTGGAAGAGTTCTTATTGCAGTTTTGAGACAGTCTTTTGTAAATGACTTCCCCATAACCACAGACTGTGGGATCCTCCTGAGACTGTGGAATATGGGAGAAGAGTCATGTGTTTATATATATTTTCTAGTAGATAGCATGGAACAAAGAGCCAATGAGAATACACCTAAACCCTAGGTGAGCTTAGGACTCGGTTAGGAATTAGGGTGGAAAACAAAGAACCAAGGTAGGGAAAAAGGTACAGTTGTACGGCCAAGGAAATTTTCAGGTGGGCTGAGTTCAAATACAAATACACCAGAGCAATGAAGGCCTGAACAATTTGTTTGGGTGAGAAATAAACAAAAACCAGTGAAGCCCTAGTGAAAAGGGGCAATTAGGCCTCCAGTCCAAGAAGTTTGGAACCACATGTACGGACCAGTTGGCGGCCTGAAACTTTTCCAAGATTTAAAAACCTGAAAAGGGTGTCCAAAATTTCTATTTTCTTGGCATGTTGTTTGGGAAAAGTGAGAGTAAAAATCCAAATACCGACTGGTAAGGGCTAGAAGAGATTTGGGACTGTCCAAGGCAAGTTCACAAAACGGGTGATTTGAAGTCTGAACCTAAGGCAAGATGTACCTATTTGGAGCTGCATTGCAAGAAGCCAGCATCTTTAGTTTCCCTACCATGAGTTCAAGAAAGTTGGAGAACAGGGCACTTAGAATCTTCTAAGTCCAAGGTAGAGCACTTAAGCTACAAGAGGTGTTGAACCCTCCAAAGTGAAAGCACAAGTAGAAACTCTTAGGACAGAGTTGTAGCAAGGTTCCATTGTTGAACCAAGTAAATACAGAGCTTAGACCATTGCTAGGTTCTTGGTGAAGGCAATAAAGTGTCTTATAGAGGTTTGGTGCAAGCAAGCTTTGGGGGGGTTTTTGCCATACACCATATTGGTATCAGAGCAAGAGTTGGATTCTAGGCTTGTGATTCATGAGCCAATCCACTGAGTTAGTAGGAGAAAATACACCAGAGGAAGGAACCATGGTGACGAATGCAGAGCTAGCAAAGAAGGTAGAAGATCAAGAGGAAGATAACCGGTTGCTCAGAGAAAGGATATCTCAGATGGAGAAACTCCTAGATGAAGTCCAAGAAACAGCAGACACTGTGAAGGACAAGATAAAGAAGAAGGAAGAGCAGGAAGCCAAGGAAAAAGAGGTGGAATTGGAGGAGGAAGCCCCAAAGCCAGATCCTGTTCTTGCAGAGGAACCATTCTTGAAGGCATTATAGGCCTTGAGCGGAAAAGCATTGGATGGTGTGCCACTTTTCAGTGGAAAAATGGATCCAGATTCAGTAGTAGATTGGATTGAGAGTATTAAGAATCACTTTGAGTGTGATGGCATAACAAAGGCCCAAAAGGTGAAGGTGGCCAAGTCAAGGTTGAGAGGAGCAGCTCTCACATGGTGGAAGTTTGTACAATCAGAAAGAGAGAAAGAAGGCAAAGGTCCCATAGTTTCATGGAAAGGAATTGTGACCAAGATAAGGCAAACTTATCTCCTAGATGATTATGAAGTCTAGTTGCATAGGAGGAGACACAATCTGAGGCAAAAGGACATGGATGTCCAAACATATACAGAGGAGTTTCATAAATTGTGCCTTAGATCAAAAGTGGTTGAGGATGAAAGCATTAGGTTGGCAAGGTACCTAAATGGACTCAAATGGTCTATTCAAGAAGACATGAGCTTGGTAAACTTCAAATCAGTACGCCAATGCTATCAAATGGCCTTGAAGATAGAGGAGAAAGGCAAAAAGAAACAAGAACAAAACCCTAAAGGTAGAGGTAAAGGCAAAGACATCAAAGGACAAAGAGGGAGCTATAGTGGAAGAGGCTCAGAATCAAGAGCTCAAGGAGAAGTCAGATTTTCTGATCAGCAAGAAGGAAGTTCTAGTAGAGGTGGTAGAGGAAGAGGTTTCAGCCCTAGGGGAAGAAGTGGTGGACAAGGAAGGAGTAGTTACTTCACCAACATGAAATGTTATCATTGCAATCAGTTGGGACACCCAGTTTATAGATGTCCTGAGAAAGGAAGCACCTCTCATGGAGGAGATAAGAGAACCCACCTAATTCAAGATGAAGCAGCTGCAGCAAACAAGCAATCAGAAGTACCTTTGAACTCAGAGGAAGGTGAGAGTCTCATGATGAGAAGGACCTTAATCAAGGAACCGGTCAAAGAGGAACCAAGCCAAAGAAGATCTTTGTTTAGGATAAAGTGTAAGATGATGGGGAAAGTGTGCAAGGTGATTATAGACTCAGGTTCTACTGACAATATTGTGTCAGAAGAGGCAGTTAGCAAACTGAAATTGACAAGGATATCTCACAGTAATCCTTACAAGGTTACATGGCTCAACAAGGGTCAGCATGTCTTGGTGAATGAACAAGCATGGGTGGAGTTTTCAATTGGCAAGTACAGGGACAAAGTATTATGTGATGTGTTACCTATGGATGCATGCCACTTGCTCCTAGGTAGGCCATGGCAATTTGACCGTCAAGCTGTGCATGATGGAGCCAAGAATTCATACACCTTCAAGAAGGACAATGTCACATACAAGATTCAATCTTTGTTGGAAGATAATGAGATGTAAACAGAAGGTTCTAATTTGCTGATAACTGGTGAAAAAGAGTTCTTAAAGGCATTAGAAGAAGGAGAAGGAGTTGGCTATGCAATAATGATCAAGCCAAGAGAGGCAAGCAAAGAGAATACAGTTGAAAAGAAAGAACTACCAAAGGAGATTCAAGACTTGTTGCAGACCTATGAGAACATAGTAAGTAGTGGTCAACCAGCAACTTTACCTCCTAAAAGAGCCATAAGTCATAGGATAGACTTGATACCAGGAGCCACCCTTCCAAACAAAGCAGCCTACAAGATGACACCTCAACAGAATGAGGAGATAGCCAGGCAGATTCAAGAATTGCTTGATCAAGGTCTCATTAGGAAAAGCATTAGTCCTTGTGCAGTACCCACCGTCTTAGCACCCAAGAAAGGAGGAGAATGGAGGCTTTGTACTGATTCCAGAGCAATCAACAAGATAACCATAAGGTATAGGTTTCCCATTCCTAGAATTGAAGATCTCATGGATTGTCTAGGTGAAGCTAGGTACTATACCAAGATAGATTTAAAGAGTGGTTACCACCAAATTAGAATACATGAGGGTGATGAGTGGAAAATAGCCTTCAAAACCAATGTGGGTCTCTATGAGTGGCTAGTAATGCCATTTGGTTTTTCTAATGCCCCCTCCACATTCATGAGACTCATGAATGAAATTCTCCAGGACTACATTGGCAAGTTTGTAGTAGTGTATCTTGATGATATACTAATTTATAGCAGAACTAGAGAAGAGCACCTCCAACACATTGAGATGGTTTTCAAGAAGCTACAGGAGGAGAAGCTAAAGATTAATCTGGAAAAGTGTGAGTTCATCAAAATAGAGTTGGTGTACCTTGGTTTTGTGTTATCACATGGCAATTTGAAGATGGACAGCAGCAAGGTAGAAGCCATTCTTAATTGGCCTACTCCCAAGACAGCAACAAAGGTAAGAAGCTTCCATGGTCTTGCTCAGTACTATAGGAAATTCATCAAACAATTTAGTGTAATTTGTGCCCCTATGTTGGATACAATTAAGGGGGGAATGAAAACCAAGTTTGTGTGGAATGAACAAGCTAACAAGAGTTTTGAGTTGCTGAAGGAAAAGGTAGCTACTCAACCTATTTTGGTGTTGCAAAGTTTTGAGAAACTATTTACAATTGAGTGTGATGCTAGTAATGTAGCAATTGGAGCTGTTCTCAGCCAAGAGGGCAGACCGGTGGCTTTTCATTCTGAGAAGCTAAGTGAAGTCAAGAAGAAGTACTCTTCTTATGACCTTGAAATTTATGCATTGGTCCAAGAACTAAGGAAGTGGAGGCACTACTTGCTTCCCAAGGAGTTCATTGTGTACTCAGACAATCAAGCACTCAGTTTTCTGAATTCCCAAGAGAAGTTGAGTCACAGGCACATGAAATGGGTGGAGTATTTGCAAGCCTACACCTTCAACATCAAGCATAAGAAGGGAGCTCTCAACAAAGTTGCTGATGCATTGAGCAGGAGAGTTCTTACCATCCAAGAAATCCAATTAAAGAGCATGGGAATAGATCACTTCAAAGATCTATATGCAGATGATGAAGACTTTGCAGAAATTTATAAGGTATGCCTTGAGTTTAAAAACCATTTCCATAGCAAGTATGTTGAATACACATTGCAAAGTGATTTGTTGTTTAAAGGGAATCAGCTTTGTGTTCCTAGAGGCTCCATTAGAGAGAATTTAATTCAAGAGAAACATAATGGTGCATTGAGTGGTCATTTTGGGATCACCAAAACTCAAGAGCTTGTCCAAAGGTTTTATTTTTGGCCTAAGATGAATCTAGATGTCAGAAAATATGTAGAGAGTTGTGTAGTGTGTCAAAAAGCAAAAGGCACTTCTTCAAATGCAGGCTTATACCAGCCACTGCCAATCCCTTCTAGGCCATGGGAATGCTTAAGCATGGACTTTGTAGTTGGTTTACCCAAGACAAGGCAAGGAATGGACAGTGTTTATGTTGTGGTTGATAGATTCAGCAAAATGGCTCACTTTATACCCTGCAAAACAACCAATGATGCCAGTCAAATAGCCTCACTTTTCTTCAAGGAAATAGTTAGGATTCATGGTTTGCCAATCAGCATTGTATCAAACAGGGATACTAAATTTATGAGCCACTTTTGGAAGACACTTTGGCAGAGAATGGGCACCAATCTGTCCTTTGGATCTGCATACCATCCCCAAACTGATGGTCAGACCGAAGTTGTGAATAGGACACTTGGAAACCTTCTTAGATGCTTGACCAAGGAGTATGGTCAACAATGGGATCAGATTATTGGGCAGGCTGAGTATGCATATAATGACACAGTCAATAGATCCACAGGGAAGAGCCCCTTTGAAATTGTGTATGGTTTACATCCCAGGGGTGTCTATGAGCTGAGAGAGCTGAAGGATGGAGTCAAAGGAAGTGGTTATGCAGATGATTTTGCTTGTGCAATGCAGGAAGATTCATGAGACAGTCAGAAAGACCTTGGCAGAAAATACCATGAAGCATAAGGCTAAGGTGGATGAGCATAGAAGAGAAGTCCAGTTTAATGTTGGTGACTTAGTCATGGTACATTTGAACAAGGCCAGCTTGCAGAAGGGAGTCCCTCACAAGCTGAAAATGAAGAGGATAGGTCCCTGTCCTATCTTGGAGAAGTATGGCAACAATGCTTTCAAGGTGCAATTGCCTGATGACAGTGGACTGTCCCCTATTTTTAATGTTGCAGACATGATGCATTACAAAGGACCACCCCAGGATTTGGATCAGACACTTCATGAAGTCACTCAAGATGTTGAAGAACTCAAACTGCCCCCTGTCATAGTCAAACAAGCTGATCAAATCTTGGACACAAGGGTCTACCAGAAGACTAGGAACAAGGAATATAAAGAACATCTGATAAAAAGGCATGGGCAACCTGATACAGATGCCGTATGGATCAGGGAGGCAGAATTCAAGAAGCTAGGTATTGATCCTAACTTACTCAATCCAAGGATGGATTGAACTTTCTGTTTTGGGGAGGATGGTGCATGAGCACCAAGGCCAATCTCCAAATTGATTTGCACAAAATTTTGGTTTGAAAAGTTTTGGCTTGTACTGACCTTGGCCAAGTCAGCATGTTGTGTGGTAGGTTGAATCAATCTTTTGTCTAGGTGTTATTTTAGTCATCATAGTTGTTTGTTGGTAAATTTTTCCTTATTAAGGTATAGAATGTTGTGCTTGAAGATATGATGCAACAATTTGTGTTAGAGTCACTTCCTCGTTGATGGAAGATATTAGTGGTCAGTTGAAGGGTTGTTAACTCATAGACAATGAGTTAGAAAATCCTAAAAATAAGGATAATGGCGTAGATGGCAGGAATATTGTCAAAACTACATGATAACAATGAAAGATGGCATGCGGTTTGGAAGTTATTTAGGATTCCCTTAAAATCAGGGATATTTGAAATGAGTAATGCCCTTGAAACAGGGAAATGTAATGACCAATGTTGATATGGCTCAGGATTAGACAGAGTGGTGGAGTTGTTGCATGATATTCGAAGTTTTTGATGTGAATAATAGAACAGATTTCTAGTTTTCATGCAATTTCTGTGTTTTCTGGAAAACACAGTGTGTTTTACGCAGTAGGGTTTATTTAGGCATTTCATACTAATATAGCACGTTATTTGTATTTAAATAGCAGTGTTAACATCCTTCTTGATGTATGAAACTCACTTTGTATGTTGATAGTGTGTGGTGTTCAAAACTCAGGTGGAAATAGCACGTTAACCCTGTTTTAAGCAAAATCTGCACTTTATGTTTCTTCCCGTGAGTTTTTGATGACAGTGGATTCTCAAACTTTGTAAAAAATATTTCATTCAATGCATTGGAGTTCTTAGTGTAGATTTGTGTCATTTTTCCCCTGTATACAGGTTGCTTAGAGTAGGATTTCATTTTAGTCTCCATAGTCATTAGTTTGGGAGCGTTCTTATTGCAGTTTTGAGGCAGTCTTTTGTAAAATGACTCCCCCATAGCCACAGACCGTGGGATCTCCCTGAGACTGTGGAATATGGGAGAAGAGTCATTTTTCTGCACACATTTGATAGTAGATACCAGGGAACAAAGAGCAAAGAAGAATACACCCAAACCCTAGGCGAGCATAGACCCGGTTAGGGAATTAGGGTGGAAAACAAAGAACCAAGGCAGGGAAAAAGGTACAGTTGTACGGCCAAGGACATTTTCAGGTGGACTGAGTTCAAATACAAAGACACCAGAGCAATGAAGGCCTGAACAATTTGTTTGGGTGAGAAATAAACAAAAACCAGTGAAGCCCTAGTGAAAAGGGGCAATTAGGCCTCCAGTCCAAGAAGTTTGGAACCACCTATATGGACCAGTTGGCGACCTGAAACTTTTTCAAGATTTAAAACCCTAAAAAGGGTGTCCAAAACTGCTATTTTCTTGGCATGTTGTTTGGGAAAAGTGAGAGTAAAAATCCAAATACCGACTGGTAAGGGCTAGAAGAAATTTGGGACTGTCCAAGGCAAGTTCACAAAATGGGTGATTTGAAGTCTGAACCTAAGGCAAGATGTACCTATTTGGAGCTGCATTGCAAGAAACCAGCATCTTTAGTTTCCCTGCCATGAGTTCAAGACAGTTGGAGAACAGGGCACTTAGAATCTTCTAAGTCCAAGGTAGAGCACTCAAGCTACAAGAGGTGTTGAACCCTCCAAAGTGAAAGCACAAGTAGGAACTCTTAGGACAGAGTTGTAGCAAGGTTCCATTGTTGAACTAAGTAAATACAGAGCTTAGACCATTGCTAGGTTCTTGGTGAAGGCAATATAGTGTCTTCTGGAGGTTTGGTGCAAGCAAGCTTTGGAGGGTTTTGTCATACACAAAACATTAAAGATTATTAATGTGAATCAACCAAAGGTCAGCCACACAACATGAGTAGAGATTGAAATAAAAATTCTCTCAAACATGAAACACCTTCAAAAATTATTCCACGAACATCCCACAATACGCTTCAACACCATGTCGACCAAGAACATGAAAAACATGAACATGCAAGAGAAAATATTGAATCGCGAGCACAATGATCAATGCAGACTTTCAACACAGATAGAGCATGATCTAGAAACATCCAAAAACATCATGAAACACCAAAGAAGCATCTACAACAACTGAACTTGCTAAAATCTCACCATCTTCATTCAGAAACACCAACTGAAGCAACAAAAAAATTGTCAGAATACAAATCTTCATAACATGATCAAATCTTCACGCGGTTCTTTGAAACTTAATGTGGATAAACTAGATATACTCGACAAGAAACCCTTTAATCAACAACCTCTGATCATCAACATAATAAACTCACCAACAGACTGAACTTCACTTCATAACTGACATTTCTGCAACTTATTTGATTACAATTTTCTCAATATTCTCGACATATACAACCTCTAAGACATTAATTCTAATAGTTTTGACATCAATGACAACCACATATCAGCAACACAACCAAAACATCCAACAATCCCCCCCTTTGGCATTGATGGAAACACATGATGTGAAAAACACCATCAATGCAACTATCTTTTAGCACTTACTCCCCCTTAGGCTTGGACTCTTTTCTCCTCAACAACTCTTCTCCTACATGATTTTTCTTCCTTAGATATTTCACATTTTTTCACATGACTCTTCTCCCCTTTTGACATCAATGACAAAGATCTCTTTTTTCCATACAAGCTTTGAACCACATATCTAAACATCTAACTACTCCTCCTGAGTAGTAGCCACCATAGCATCAATCCGGATCAAAATATGACCATGAAATGCATAGATTGATGCAAGTCAATGCATATTAGTTATAATTAGGAGGGGTAATCACCCCTAGCTTCCCTCTAAGATACTCAAAAGTATCCTTAGGAAACAACTTTTTAAAGATATCTACAATATGCTCCTTAGTAGGAACATACTCCAGTTTGACTTCCTTTTCACTCACCTTCTCTCTTAAAAAGTGAAACTTGATAGATATATGCTTGGTCTTTGAATGCAACACTGGATTCCTAGAAATGTTAATTGCACTTGAATTATCACAAAATATAGCAATGGTTTCATCATACATAACTCTAATATCTTTCAACATCTACTTCATCCACAATACTTGAGTACAATTATTAGCAGCAACAATGCATTATGCCTCTGCAGTAGACAAAGAAATGGCATTTTGCTTCTTACTTAACCATGAAATCATCTTTTTTCCCAATAAAAATGCACCACCACTAGTACTCTTTTTTTCATCCACATCACCTTCCCAATCAGCATCAATAAAAGCACTCAAAGTAAGATCATCATTTTTAGGATACCATAACCCAAAATAAAAATTTCCCTTCAAGTATCTGAAAATCCTCTTCATAGTAGTTACATGAGATTCCTTAGGATTAGCTTGAGATCTTGCAACAATGCATACAAAATTCATGATATCTAGTCTATTTTGAGTCAAATAAAGCAATCCACCAATCATTGATATGTATCTAGTTTGATTTTCTTCCAAAGAATTGTCATTTTGTGTCAACTTGCATCCAGTCACCATAGGTGTACCAACTAGCTTTGAATCTTCCATACCAAACTTCTTTAGCAATTCTTTCACACACTCGGACTGAGATATGAATATCCCTTTATTTAATTGAGTAATTTGTAATACCAAAAATAATTTCAACTCACCAATCATAGACATCTCAAACTCATTATGCATCTCATCAGAAAACTTCATGCACAAACTATCATCTCCTCCAAAAATGATATCATCAACAAAGACTTCAACAATCAGATCTTTATCATGATCAATCTTGAAATACAGATTACTATCAGCAGTACCTTTATTGAATCCAAGATTCAACAAATACTTTTCCAATCTGGCATACCATGCTCTTAGGGCTTGCTTAAGTCCATACAATGCTTTCTTCAACTGACAAACCATATCTTCTTGATCAATCAATTGAAATCCATCAGGTTGCTCTACATACACCACTTCTTCGAATTTTCCGTTTAGAAATGTTGACTTGACATCCATCTGATAAACCTTGTAATTTTTGTAAGAAACATAAGCAAGAAATATTCTCACAGCTTCAATCCTAGCAACAAGGGCAAAAGTTTCTTCAAAATCAATTTCTTCCATCTGTGAATATCCTTTGCACACCAATCTTGCTTTGTTTCTAACAACTTCACCTTGCTCATTCAACTTGTTTCGAAAGACCCATTTAGTTCCAATTACATTTTTTCCCTTAGGTCTAGGAACAAGAACCCATGTATTATTATTCTCAATTTGTTGTAGTTCTTCTTTCATTGCTTCCACCCAATGTTCATCTTTGCATTCTTCATTCACACTATTAGGCTCAGTCTTTGAAATCAGATAGTATTCTTCTGCAATCTTTCTTCTAGTCTGAACACCTTTGTTCTTATCACCTATAATCTGATCTTCTGAATGATTTAGTCTTACATACCTTGGAGTCTTAGAATGTTCTTGAACTTCTAGCTCTTGTGATCTCTCCTTTGCACTTTCACTAGTTCCTTCCTCTTGATTTTCTTGATTCACTGGAATGATCCTAACTTGATTTTGAGTTTGAACTTTCTTTCTTGTGACTAAACTATTATTATAATCATCTGAATCATATCCAAAGGTTTTGGATGGTCTAGGTATGTCTTCATCAACCTTGACATTTTCACTTTCAATTACTTTCCTCAATCTCTTATTATAGCACCAATAGACCTTGCTCTTAGTAGAATAACCAAGAAAGATTCCTTCATCACACCTAGCATAAAAATTTCCTATCTCTTCATATCTTCTAATATAGCATTTAATCCCAAATTTTTTGAAATATCTAATAGTCAGCTTATGACCAGTCCATAGCTCAAAAGGAGTCCTACCAATATCACCTTTGACTTGTACCCAGTTGAGGATGTAAACAGTAGTACTCACAACTTCTCTCCAATAGATATGAGGAGCATTTCCTTCCAGCATCATAGTCCTAGAAACATCTTGAACTTTCTTTTTCTTCCTTTCCACAACTCCATTTTGCTAAGGGGTCCATGAGCTAGATATTTGTCTCTTTATCCCATGCACTTCACAAAAAAATTAAACTCATGGGAAGTGAATTCACCACCTCTATCTGATCTCAAACATTTAATCTTTAGGCCTGTCTTTATCTCAACCATAGCCTTAAAGGTCTTGAACTTCACCAAATCCTTAGATTTATCCCTCAAGAAAGCAACCCACATCAATCTAGAGTAATCATAAATGATTAACATGAAGTGCATGTCTCCTTGTAAGCTTTTGATTCTAGAAGGACCACACAAATTAGTATGAACAAGCTCCAACACTTCTTTTGAACAATGTTGTTTGCTCTAAAATGAAATTCTAGTTTGCTTCCCTAACTGACATTCCTTGCATATAGTATTAGTAGGCTTTACGAACTTAGGAAGATCTCTCATTGCCTGAGTAGAACATATCTTAACAATATTGTCAAAATTCACATGACACATTCTCCTATGCCACAACCAACTTTCATCAACTTGAGCAATCAGATGTAACTTTTACTAGCAACATTCAGGTGAAAGATGTTACCTTTTGTTTTTGTACCTAAAGTAATCACATTTCCAGAACTTCCCAATATTTTACACTTTCCATTCTTGAATTGAAGATTGTATCCCTTATTGACCATCTATCTGACACTTAAGAGGTTATGCTTCAAACCTTCCACATAAAGAACATCATAAGTATTATTCTTACCATCAAGAGAAATGGATCCTCTCCCATGGATTACACCAACTTTATCATCACCAAATCTTACAACACCACCATCATTATTTTCCAGAATCAAATTTTCTTTTGTCACCTGTCATGTGATGAGAGAATCCACTGTCAATCACCCATTCATCTTTCTCTTCAACTCTGGCCACTAGAGCTTTCTCCACATTTGAGCAACTAACCGATTCAGCAGGGCTGGATCATTTTCCTTGATAGCAATAAATACCCATTCATCTTCACTTGCATTCCCTTTATCAAATTCATCATCTGTCACACCTTCATCAGTAGCATAATAGAACTTTCTTTGAAATCTAGGCTTGTTAGATCTTGGTTTAGGGACTCTTTTCAAACACCTTGATGTAAAATGACCTATCTTATAGCAAGAAAAAATTTTAATAGGAAATTTCCCTTTATACTTACCTTCTCCTCTTGCTTCTCTCTTGACAATAAGTGCTTCAAGATCTTAAAGTTTTATCTCCTCTTCTTCAATCTCTCTCATTTCCTCCTCATACTTGAATACCTTTCTAGAAGAACTTTCTCCTAGATCATATCTTTTTTAATCTCTCTTGGAAGTAGTAGCTTTGAATGCAGATTCTATCTTAGGAAGAGCATCACCAAATTCACTCAACTCAAAAGTAGTAAGCTTACCAATCAACATGTCTCTGGTTACATTTGTTACAGTCTGGAGCTCCTCAATAGCAGTAGCTTTGACTTTGTATGCAACAGGAAAGGATCTAAGCACTTTAGCAACAATCTCCGATTCTTCCAACTATCCACCAGCACATCTGATACCACACACAAGTTCATTCACTCTTTGCATGAAAGTAGTAATGTTCTCATCATCACCCATTCTTAATATTTAATATTTCCCTTTTAGACTTTGTAACTTAGCAATCTTCACATTAGCATCACCTTCATACAAAGTTTCCAACTTTTTCTAGATCTCATAAGCAGTCTTTAGATCCATAACATTTGTCATCTCAGAATTAGTCAAAGCACTCAACAATGCTTCCTTAGCCCTGATATTGTACTCAAAATCCCTAATCTCAATAGTAGTAGTAGGACCATTCTGAGGAATAACATACCTATTGCATGTAATGCTCGAGTAGGATTCACCAATGCATCTCAAACGACACTCCATTCGAGTCTTCCATAGAGAATAATTTGTTCCATCAAATCTCAGACTATCCTTCTTGTACGTTTCCATCCCGAATCACCTCAAGTTGTTAAGCTTCTTCCAAGGAACCTACTCTGATACCAATAGTTGCAAACACAAGGAAAAATAACTGAGAGTGGGGGTGAATCAGTTGTCACAAAATTTTAAACTTATTCAACTTATTATGTGCTGTGTGGTCTCACAACATGCCCCAAGACTGAAAAGACTTGGGGACCCAAGTGAAAAAATAAAACTCTTATGGCAAGAACTAACTAATTGGAAGATCACCAGAAGTGAAGAAAGGAAGAGAAATCTTTCATAAAAAGAGTACTTTGTATTGTAAGTGTTTCGTATACCAGGCACTGGGTACCAGAAACACAAAAAAGGAAAAAGGCAATGTGAAGTTTAAATTGAAAGGCTTCGGTCTGGTAAGAGTGAGTCAGGTAAGGAGTCCAGTATAATGGAGTTTTGGTATAACCAAGGTCCAAGAAAGTAAGTCGGTAAAGCTAAATACCGAGTACCGGGTTGCAATGTGAAATGAAATGTTAAAATTTTAGATTTGTCTAATGATCCCGGCGATCTAGTATATGTACAAGGATTCATGATATGCTTTTGAAAGAAACGTTAATTATGGAATTTTTTTACTAACATTTGAATAATGATTTTATTTACATGAGATGTTATAACAGGTTTTTTTTTTTTTTAAAGGGATTTAATATATGGAATTTTTTATTACAGGAGATATCAATTGTGATACAAAGCTCAGGTATGGATGGTTAGGAAATCTTGAATCATGGATGGAATAATTCTTAGTCTTGTTTGATCACTATAGGTGGTGATAATGCAGACGGCTTTGAGTCCACCAGAATGTTGGGGATCTCAGTATTTCACATATGGTGGGAACAAATGCTAATCTTCAGGAGAGCCCATTCCCGAGAGTGACAGAACCAGAGCCAAGCAAATTGTAGGGGGAGAAAATTCCACCTTATCATTCTAAATATATGGGAAGCCCCTACATATTATCATGATTCGAAGTATGATCTTGGCAAAGATTCTAGATGAAAAAGTAGAACCAAAAGAGCTTCAACTAGTAATTGGAGTTGACTTCCATTAACTTCAATTGCAATTCTCCTATTGGTCACAATATTCCATGTGCCTTGATGAGATTGGTCTTTTATATTTCCTCTCATGTAGTTTTCTTATCCTATATGAGCCTTGTGTTCTATAAAAGGCCAAAGGATGCTTCATTTTAATTTTTAAGTTCAAAATTTGCGGATGTTGGAGGAGCATAATTTTTTTTTAATTTTGTTCTTTTTTTTTTTCCTATTTTTGTTTCCTTCAGTGTGATATCTGTCAGTGTCTGTGGATTGATGTTTAGTTTGTGAGAGCAATCCTGAGTGAAATATAAAATTGGTTTTGCTTTCATTTTGATTAATTCTTTGCAGGTGTCCGGAGAATAGCCAAGGAGAAACTTTTATGTTTTACAGTATTTTTTATACTTTGTTTTAGAATAGATGTTTAATATTTTGAAAATGTTCCAAAAAATATAAATGAATGGAAAGAATTTTTTTGAAAATCTTTTATTTTCCATGAAGTTGTTGAATGCTTAATGCTCAATCTAATTAAGTGATAGTAAGGAATTTGTGATGTTTCATGAAATATTATGTCAAATATTTTAATTTCATGATATTCAAATTTATCAATTCAATTTGAAATGTTATCTAAAATGTTCAAAGAATAACCATAGTCCCCCTTGAGATTAACATCAAATGTCACATCATTACCTGAGAGTGACCCTAGTGCAACCATGACCCAGTTATCAGAGAGTTGGGATTGAATGAACGCCAATCTTTGTCTTATGAATGTAGAATTTACCTTTAGGTTGTCTTTGTTCCATATCTTTCAAGAAAGAGAGGCTCTTCGTAGTCTTTTTTGTGGATATTTTATTCGAACTATTTACTATGAGTAAAAATGTCAGCAATAGGAACTGGTGCTAGAAGGAGGGCGGGCTCCAACACATCTCTCTTGTTTCTTTGATATTTTAGGTTTCATCCTTTGGAATTAGAGAATTATCCTTTGAAATGTTTTTCCTAAATTTGGAAAGAAGCTTGTAAATGAGAAATTGAATGCAAGAAAGTTTTTTGAGTTTGTTTACTTTTGGAAGAGTCGTCGAGTATAGAATTCATGATACAACTGATCACGGTGAACTTGAGTACAAAAATTTTTTAATCAAGGTAAGTTTGGTGATAAATGGAGCAATTTTTTTAATGGAAGAAGTTTTAACTGCTAAAAGACAGGGATTGTTAACAAGAAAAATGTTCTTCCCTAGTGGAGATGGAAATATTAAAAAATTAACCAATAAACCAAAACAGTTAGAAAATTGTGATTATTTTAAATAAAATTCTGACGCTTTGCAGGGGAATATGTGAGAATGTCGAGATTTGGAGATATTTCATCACAAATGAGGAAAAGAAATGGATGAATCATCATTCCTTGTATACGTGGAAAATGCAGATAATGAGATAGAGTGGGAAAATCGAGTGGGAAACACATGTATTGTGCTTCAAGCTGAGAATTCATCAAATATAAAAAGACATTTTCCTAATTTTTTACAAGATACAAAATATCAAGTTTTTACTTTTTCTCTTTCTAATAGCAATATAAATAGTGATATATCTTGGTCTAACAAAATGCAAAGTGAAGACACGGCCAAAGATATGAAATTTTTCATAAGAGAAGGAAACAAAGAAATGAATGCAGTCGTTCATGGAAATGGACCAAGGCTGGGAGAAGGTACAGTATTGTTGCATCAAACGAAATGTGTGCAACCGGTCTCTAATGAGATCATTTTCATGCATTTGAGCTAGATTTTGGGTAAGTACACCTTTGAATTTATGATGTTTAAACACACAAAATTTAAGATATTCCATTATTACAGAGAATATTGAAAATTTTGATAAGAGAATTTAAAGACAAATCTATTGTAATTCATACTAAAATTGCAAAGGAAATAGCCGCATAAATTGAAATAAATTTCTTCATTAGAGTTTATCTTTTTTGATATTAGAGTTAGGGTAGTTAGGGTTAGTTTAGTTTTAGTTTAATTTTTTTAGTTTTTTTATGGTTTTTTCTTTGTGTTTGTTTTGTTTTGTTGTTTTGTTTTGTTTTGTTCCTCTTTTTCTTGGCCTCTGCATTAGCAAATTCCACTTAAATTTATCCTATACATGAGAGTGAAATTCAAACATTTTGTAAAACTGAACTAGAAATGAAATAATAAATCCATGCATAGTAAAACATGTTTTTTAAAAAGATACCAAAAAGAGATATATATGTGTGTGTGTGTGTGTGTGACACGTATATACATCAAATATAAAAATCCTCATTCAAAAAAATAAAAAAAGGATTCAAAAAGAAAAGTAAGCAAGGTTGTAGACGATAGTATCCATTCACTCGATCTAGGACGCTTCTTCTATCAGGGCTAAATACCCTATGTAGGCGAGTTCTTGATGAGTTTCAAAGTCTTGGATACGGAGATCAGTGAGAAAGGGTTGAAGTGGAACCACTTCCCCATGTTCCATGAACTGAGGAATATCATTCATGGAGGGAATCCTGATGGTCAGATGTGCAACAACTAAGATGGTATCCAGATTCTCCAAGAATTTGGGCTTCACTATCAAGTTGGAAGCAACATGAACGTCTTCAACAGGTAGCCCAATGTCCAAAAACTGATGCTACAAGGTGAGAAGCTATGCCAAAGTAAAAACGGAAGTAGCAGTTGGATGCAACATATCTTTCCCCAAGGACTAAGCATAAGTTTGGCACAGTGAAACTCGAAGTCCTAATGATAGACCCTTTTAAGCCTTTGTGGTGTGATGCTCCCCAAGAAAACATTCTATCTATGAGAACAACCTAAGAAAATTGGAGTATCCATGGCTAAGAAGCGAATGTAAAAACCCAAAATAGAACAGAATTATAGAAAATAAAAAAAGAGAAGTGTGGAGGATTCGAGAAGAAATGCATGAATTTATAGAGTCGTAAGCAGAGTTGCGGTACATAGTTGCCTTGAGTAATTTTTTTTTGGAAATCATATGCAAGGTGGCAGCTGAACAATAATCTTCAGAATAAAAGGTTAAATCAAATTAATTCTTTACACATATGTGGTGAAATTGCTTCAAATTTGAGCAGTACAAAGATTGTGAATCAAGCAAGTTGGAGATTTCAAAATTAATAGTGGTGATTTCAAATATAAAAAAAAATTGTATTAGTTATGGAAGTGTTATGTGTGCAGACTATACAGGAGAATGAAGCTGGCAAGGAAATACACATCATCACCTGTGTAAGTTGGAAG
>VDFB02151426.1:0-25418 GCA_007258455.2 Sequoia sempervirens
GGACTCAAGAGTATGGTCCAGGTTTTCCCACATTCATAGTGACAATAATTAGCACATGCCTATCTAATGTAAGCCATGAAACATTCATCTGCATCGTGGGTCATTTGCATCGTCAGATTGGGATTTTTGTGGAGATAATTATAGAATTTCTTTAACAATTTTTCTTATTTGATAAGAAAATAATTACATTATAAAACCTATCTATAGGAAGAAGAAGAGAACCTTTGAAATTATTTTCTCTGCATTGATAGAGGAGGTTTATTATAGACTAGGAAACAAAACTCATCCGTTGTACAAGGTTTTTAGAAGAGGAGAACAATAAATTATCTGTAGTTGAAAGATCAGCCTTATTTTACTCTTTCATGATCATTGTCTTATTTTACTGTGATGGCATAAAATACCACTTATCTCAAGTAATGGATTGGGTTTTCTCTATAGGGAATTTTAGACTTCTAATTTCAATTAATGAATTAGTTTTTCTCTACAGAGAGTTTCAGACTTCTACTATGGATGGTAAAATAAGCTTCACTTGAAATGTTGTTTGAGTTAAACACTCTTTTGATTATGATTTTTTGTCCCCTTTTTTTTTGGCATTACAATTTAATAGTCCTTAATTTTCTCTTTTTATTGGCCAGGTTAATTCTTCCAATGAGTGTAGAGGAGAGCGGAAGGTGAAGGGAGCTACTTAAATATTAAGCATAATCAAAGAATAAGGTCTACAAAATGGAGGTCAACTTTAGAGAAAAGCATATATTAGAATTTAGTTTAGTGGAATCAGAAAACTATCTCGACTATGTGGGCTTCACTATTTCCATTTCCAAACCAAAACTAAATGTAAATATTGAATTCATATAGTTGAGATAGTTTCTCACCCCACATGCATTCTAATATATTATTTTGCTCTAAAGTTGGCCTCCATTTTGTAGTAGGCCTCCATTCCCTGCTAGTCCTCGATATTGAAGTAGCTCCCTTTGATACAATGATATGAGAAACGGAAGCCAAAAAATTTAGTTTATGTTTCGAAATCCAAATATTAAAGACAAACGCAAGAAATAACAATCACAAACCAGAAGTAATAGAATGAAACTTTTTTTTATCTTTTAATTCCTCCTATAGCGAACAACGCCATTTTTAATAATTTATTTATTAAAACAGTGATTTAAAATGGGTATTAATAGCTCCCGCATTCACAAGTAGAAAGCGTGGGACGTAAGTTTTATTGTTAACATATTTGAACTCTCCTGCCTTCAATATATTTTGCTAGGAATTTTTTGTTATTTAGATTTGAGAAGAATTTGACTACAGTCTGAGATCAGTGTTACTGTTTGGTAAACAAAAGTGAAGAAATGGTTATCTTTCAAGGGCGGTTCCAAATTGCATTTTAACGGTTTAATGTGATTGGAATTGTTTGGGTGAGGTTAGGTTTTTTGGGATTTACAATCATTATTTGTGTCATTGACAAAACACATGCATTAAATAATTTATTGTCTGTTAAACGATATTTTAAATATTAATATTTTATTTAAATATAACATATCATCTGCATTGTGGATCGTTTGCATTATACTTTGAATGAACGATTTAGCTAATACTTCTTTACCAAAACCTGCATGTAGTAATCTTTCAATGATTGTCATGATATAATGGTTTTGGAAATACTGTGAAAAGGGGTGAGCAGCCTTTATAAAAGGAATAAATAAAAAAGATAGTTAAAAGTATACTAAATGGAGTTCACTCCACTTTAGCACCTAGGATTTTACTTAAGAGGATTTGTTTTTCTCAAATTTATGTAATAATATTAGTATTCAGTTAAATTAGTTTTAATTTTTTAAATTAAATATGATATTAAGATATATCATCAAGAATACAATAATAATAGTAATCAATTAAATTAATTTTATTTTGTGGTTGAAGAAAGTTTAATCTTTAAATTTGGACTTCTTTTAATATTCAAACTAATAATTAAATCTAATATATTTAAATTAATATCAAGACAACTGATTTAATATTAATTTGGGGGTTTTGTTAATCCTAGGGTAATTAATTTTTATCAATTAAATTATTCCTATCTGCATGGTGAAGAAAGTTTAATCTTTAAATTTGGGCTTTTTTTAATATTCAAACTGACAACTAAATCTATAATATATTTAAATTAATATTAATACAACTAATTTAATATTAATTTTAGAATTTTGTTAATCCTAGGGTATGTTTTTTTTTAATTAAATAATGATATTAATTTATATTATTAAGAATGTAATAACATTAGTATTTAGTTACATTTTGATTTCTTTTGAAGGGGAGGTGATTATAGTGGCTTTAGAGGATAAGGATGGGTTTTCCTAGGTTTCTATTGGGTTTTGTTCATGTTTTTTCCTACGGGGTTTTGGGAAAAGGTGGTTGTGGCTTCTCCTTGACCTTGTTAGAGATGTTTTGGTTATTGATGGCTCGTGTTTCTCTTTGTTGGTCTTTGTCCCCCTGATTGGGTATGGTTGCTCCAAGTTGGGGGACATTTGGGTTTTCTTGGGAAATCTTTTTTGTCCTTGGAGTTTCTCTATTGTTTTGTGTGTAGTGTTCCTAGAGGGTGCTCCTACTTTGTCTTGCTTGAAGGTTGCAGAGTCTCTTTGTACCCATGGTGCTTCTCTGCTCCTATCATTTGTTCTTACTTTTCATTTTCTTTGTCTCCCTAGGGGGTCTTCGGTTTTGTTGTGGGTTTGGGTTCTATGCGTTTTGTAAATCCCTTCTGTCATTTTGCATCAAAGTTTTGGTTTTTAGGTTGAGCTCATTTCCTTCTTTTTCCTACATACAATTTTTTTCTTGTACTTGGCTTGGCTTTGGCTTCTTGCATAATTTATTTGTTGGATAGTTTATTTTTTCTGCTTTTGCTAGTAGATGGATGTTTGGTAGACCATTTTTGTATCTCAGTCTTGGCTTATTGACGACTTTGGTTTGTTTGTTGCTCATCTCCCATGTTCTTTTCCTCACTTTGTGGTTTGGGATTGTTGGGTTTTCTCATAGGCCCTCATGGGCTTGTGGTGCTCTTGGACACTTTATGGTCAAAGCTCTATTCTATGTAGTCTTTTCTAGTGGTTGGTTGATTGTTGGACCATTTGTGCTTCCCAGTCTTCATTTCATGATTGCTTTAGTTGGTTTACTGCTCATCTCCCCTATTCGTGTCCTTGCTATGAGGATAGGGTTTGATGTGTATTTGGATTTTGGGTTCAATTCTTTTGTGTTTTCTTTTGCACTGCTCGTTTCTAGTGTTGGGTGGTTGAGCCCCTATTTAAATCTGCAACCCCTCTTTCATGTATTCCAATTCTATGTTGGACATTGCTAAGGTAGTGGTTTTTTGATGTATGGAGTTTTGTGCTTCTCTATTTGATCAAGGTTTATTCCCTTTGGTGCTTGGGATTTCTTGGTGGTGCACTATTATTGTTCTATTCTCAAGTGTGATTACTTTCATAGTCTTCGTGTTGATAGATGGTTTCTTGAGCATGTTCACATGGTGGTATAATGGGCACTTCCCTATTTTGAAATGGCTTTCTTCTTGCTATGAAACCATAAAGCTTGGTGTGCTTGAAGTGTTTGTTTTGGATAAGCTAAGTTTGGATGGTCTTCTCACTCCTTTTGTGGCTAGTTTACTATTGATCTCTAATGATGTTACAGTTTCCCTAGCTTCACATATTTTTTGTTTTGTGGATCATGGTGTGCTGATGATATTCAAGAGTGTTGTGGAATCCCAGGATTCTTGCATTTATTTCCTAGTTGAGCTCCATCCAAGGTTCTTTTTGATGGTCCAAGTGCTTCTATTGGCCATGGTTGCCAAGTTTTCTCTCTTGAATTAAGAGTGTGTAATCTTTCCAGCTCTAAAGTTTGTGTCTCCTATTGAGGTGGAGATAGGTTTTGAGACTGTAGTGGGTTGCTCATTTTTTTCAGCAAGTTTTTTCTGTTTCAGCTCCTATTGACATGGAGGCCACTCTTATGGAGGTGGAGTTTGGGTATGTTAGATATTCTTTTTTTTTTGTGGCTAGGGTACTCTTGGTGACTTCTCCTATAGAGGTGGAAAGGTAAGTTGGTTGATAGACGTTCTATGCCCTATCGGTGTTGTTTTTTTTGGCTCTGAAATTTTCTTCTTTGTGTGACAAGTTTGTTGTAAGATGGGTGTCTCAAGAAATGTTGATGGAATTTCCTCTGCTATAAACATTAATCTTTTGGATGGGGATTCAAGTCCCATTAATATTGTATGTATATTTTTGAAGTATGATTTTTCTTTTCCACCCTTGGGGGGTTGTTAAATATTGTTGTGTTGCAGCTTTGTGGGTGGTCTATTGGCCTATTTTACTTTCCATGAGGTGTATTTTACTTGTGGTTGGTTTGGGTTTTAGGTCCCATTATGATTTTCAAATCTATTTAAAACATGTTTGTAATGGGTTGATGGTCAGATAGTCTTGTCCACCCTTGGAGTGGTTGTTGTTGTTTTCTAATAGATTGTAGCTCATTGTGGTTGGGTTGCTACTATTTGCAACTTTGTGGGTGGCTTTTAGGCTTATTTTGTTGGCTTGGAGCCTATTCTATCTTAGATGTTTGATTGTACTACTATATTTGAGGCATGTTTCTTCCTGGTGTATAGGGTTAGGGACCTTTAACCCTGCTTTCTTAAACAAAAACATTAGTATTCAATTAAATAATTAAATTATTATTTTTAGTTTAAATAAAGACAAAATATTATAAATCATTCTTTTTCAGGTGAAAATTATTAAGATTAAAAAAAATATTTTCATTTAAAAATATAAATTGAAACTAAAATAAATTATAATAAAATATCTCTCTTTCTATCTCCCTATTACTCTCTCTTTCTATATCTCTAAAATTCTCTATTCTCTCTCCCTCCCTCCCTCTCTATATTTTTATAATTATCTCTCCCTCTCTCTATCTATCTCAATATCTCTCTCACTCAAACAAACACACTCCTCATTTATCCTTCGCTACCTCTATCTCTATATCTCTTTCACTCTCACATTCACACACACACACACATTGTTTCTCCCTTCCTCTCTCTATATCTATTTCTCTATCTCCCCCCTCTCTATCTCTCTCCCTCTCTCTTGATTATCTCTATCACCTCCTTTATCTCTCTCTCACCCCTCTATAAATATATCTTCCCACATCTCTATCTCCCTCTCTATTTATATTGCATTATCTCTATCTCTCTCTCTCTTATTTACTCCATCCCTCCCTCCATCTGTTTATATATATCCCTCTATCCCTCTCTCTATATATCACAATCCATCTCTTTGAATGTCTATGGAGATAGAATGCCAAAAAAATCCAAGGATAGAACATGACCATGGGGATTTATACTCAATGGAGCATGTCATTTAATTAAGGATATGATAATTCACCTTAAAGACCTCTTTAGTGTAGCCATTGCACACTTAAGGAGGAAAATAAAAAAGAGAGAAAAGAGACAGGAGGAGGGAAGGGAGAGGGGGATAGAGATAATATATAGAGAGGAAAAGGGAGAAAAAGAGAATGAATGGAGGAGATGAATATAGAGTGATGTAGAGATAGGGACACACACACACACAGACACACACACCTGAAAATGTCCTAAGCACATCAAACTGCTTCTATATTCCCCATGTTACATCTATCTCTATCCCTATCTCTCCCTCTCTCCTTATCACTCCTTTCTATTTCTCTTGACTTCTCCCTCCTATCTCTATTTCTCCCCCCTCTCCCTCCATCTCTATCTATTTATAAATATGTATCTCCCTCTTTATATCTCTCTATATGTCTCTCTCACTCGTATACTCACACTCCCTCTTTCTCCTTCCTTACCTCTACATCTCTATCTTTTCTCCTATATATACCTATCTCTATTACTTATCTCTATCACCTTATTTCTCTCACTCTTGTCCCCTCTATCTCTACCTCCCTATCTCTCCCCCTATCACTTCCTCTTTCTATATCTCTCTACTTATCTCTCCTATCTCTATTTATTTCCCTCCATCTCCCACCCTCTCTATCTAGTTATACATATCTATCTCCCTCTCCATCTCTCTCTTGCTCATACATGTACACACTCCTTATTTCTCCCTCCCTATCTCTATATCTATCTCTATCTATATCTCCCCATATTTAAACTCTTACTTATCTCCCTTTATCTCTATCTCATTATCTATCCATCTCTCTCTACCCCTCTCTATTTATCACTTCCTATCTCTATTTTTATATTTCCATCTCTCTCTCTCCCTCACTATATATTTATTTCTTCTATCTCTATATATCCATTTCTCTCTCTCTCTCTCTCTATCTATCTCTCTCCCTCTCCTCTTCATATTCCTCTCCTCCATCTCCATCTCCATTTACATCTCCATCTCTATCTCTAACTTCCTCTCTATCTCTATATCTTTACCTCTCTCCCCCCTCTATCTCTCACTCTTTTGATCTCCATATCTCCCTCTCTCTTAGCTTTCTATATCTAGAATGAAATCAATAAAAGCCTTAAAAATAGAACCACCATTCTCATTCGTTCAATATTCAAGAATGGAAAATAATCCATACATTATTATCAAGTGAAAGGAAGAGTTCTCACCATAAATTAACTTTAATGAATTAACTTTATTTTTTCTCATTTTTCCTTACCATCTCCATATTATACACTTTGTAAAATAAATGCAAAACTAATTTCCTTAGTGATGGAACCCCTAAATATTTTTCTGGTTCCATTTATCATTCTACAAAATTTTGGCTTGATTCCTCTCTTTAGTTTTAGTGTTTTAGGTTAGCTAAGGTCCTTCCTATGTAATCTTCAAGCTTGCATCCTTTCCAAGGGTCTACTTCATTGTTGACCTTCTATTGCTTGTCCCTAGTCATGTTAAAACATCTTATGCCATTAGATCTCATGGAGTAACCAACCCCTTGTGTCTAGGTCTGAAGCTCTTTTATTCTATAAGGTTTATCGATTGACCTTATTTGGCCTTTACATCCATTGAAATAATATGTTTTAAGTTCTTCAAGGCCCTGTATATATTGTCCTAGATGGTCCCCTTTCTTAAAACAACTTGTGAGAACATGCTTAATTATCCTACTTAAGTTCCACCTACTATTTCCTTTTACCACTCATCGCGAATAGCATTTGAAATGTAAATTCAAAATAGAGATGAGTGATGAGAAGTATTTCTTTCATTTCACATATTGTGGATGGGTTTTGAATATTTATTATTGTATTGGTGATGCATGATACATGTTTTTGTGTGTTATCACTAGCTTCCTTCATATTGCTAATTGCTTGTGTGTCTAGGTTTTATATTTGTGATGTGTGATAGGTAAGATTCTTTAGTCTAATTGTTGGGATCTCTTTTATTGCTAATTTCCCCTAAGATTTTTGATGAGAATTAGCGATGTGCAATGGGCCTTGGTCCTTTTTGTATTTTCTCTTATCATTCATCACAAATTCATTCCAAGATTTGAGTTTCAAAATAGCGATAAGAAATGGAGTCATTTATTCAATCCTTTTGTCACTAATTTGAATTGATTTTGTGAGTGATGCATCTTGTACCTCTCATTTTCATGCTAGTGCACATGTCTTAATTCATGAGAGGTACAAAATTCAAAACATAAACTAGAGATACGTAATGAGAGGTGAATGGGATCAAGGATGGGTCTTGAATTCAACGGTGGAGATCTTATCACATGAATAGTCACATCACTGATAATACCTATGGAAGGTTAAATGCATTAGTGATGAGCGATGGATCTTAAATGAAAGACAATGTGGCAACATCCTAGGGGCATTGTTTAAAGTGGAAAAGGAAGTGGTGAGGTGGGAGGAAAATCATTGACATGGTTTTAAAGGAAGATGATCAACAACCAAGTTTTAAACAAGAACAACTAAATGTTAGTTCACTCACATGAGATTTCTATCAAACATTAATGGTGTTATGTCCCATTTCTTGGCCATAAAGAAGTTGACTAGCTTGTTTCTTGTGAATTTGCAACTACTTAGGAGTGGAAAAGAAAACTAGAAGTTGAGGAAATAGTGTGGAGGAATTCGACAAGGAATTGTAGTAGTGGTGATACTAGTTGTTCACATGGGTAAGAAAAGTATTGTACCTCCTCCTATTAAAGATTCTAAATTGTACTATTCTAAAAAAATAATAGGGAATCTGGGAGATAATTTTATTATGGTTTAATTACTGATTATTTTCTCTTAGGGTGATAAAGATTGTGTAGGTTTTGGTTGTATTGCAATTGACACGGTGACTTGTAAAGGAATACTCATAATGTTTTGAGATTTTGTCTTAGGTTTTGAATCAGTTTTTACGTATGTAATTTTATTAACAAATATAGTAGATACAATATAGAAAGATGGAAATCTCATGGGCATTTTCCCTCTTCTTTATTTGTTCTATGAATCATGAATATTATAATTAAGAATTATTTTGTTCATCTCTATTGAATTATAGTAGATGTTTTATTTTTTACTTGGTTGTTAATTCAAGGAATTAATGTAAACTCTTGAATGAAATTGTTGATTCATATGATTTAGGTGCTAGGATATCCATAAGAAGTAATGGTCTTACTTCAGATTTGTATTATCAAGAGTTTGGTAAATTGATAGCTATTGCATGTTATTAGTTTATCATTCCCTTTCCTTTCATTGTTTTATTAAGGGTTTGATTACCAAAAATGGTGTTTGACCAAGGAAAACCCTTATTCACTAACCCTCAACCACTTTTCCCCTATTGCATGTGTTTGCAGACCTAGGTATGTAGATTTAACAAGATTTTTGGTGTTGAAGATTTTTTGACAAGTAAAATAGGTGCTTCAAGTCAACTCAAGTCTATTTCAAGCTTAGAGAAGGTTTTTTGTCTATTTCTTGTAGAATTGACCTCAACAACCTGATAATCAGTGAATTTCTAGATCTGGTGTTGTAGAGTTGTCTCCAATTTTTTAGAAATTTGGGAGAGGAAGGATACACCACCAGTGGAAAATTAATCCCACCTTAAGACTAAAAATTTGAATTTTGTCAAATTCTGGATCCCGATAGTCAAAAACCAGTTTCTGACACTTTTTCACCAAGGGGAGGACTAATTTGCCACCCTGGGTGAATGAGTCCCACTGTGAAAATTTAGTAATTTCAACCAACATCCACAAAATTCTAGATTCATTCAACATTTCCTAGGTGTACTCAGATTCATCTTATTTCTTTTTGTTCTGCATATTTTCTTCATTTAGTTCATTGTTTGCATATTATAGTGTGTTTTCAAACATAGCCTAAATCTAACTTTTGCATTCATTTTCATCCATTTAAATCAGTCAATTGCATTTAGTTTACTTCATTTAGATTGGAAAACATTGCATATAACATAATTTGAATGAACTAGTTTGCATTTTTTCCCTACCTCTCTCCTTTTAGGTGAAAAGCCCTATAAGAGCTAGAGAAGTCATAGAGAGGCAAAAATCAATGGTCCATTTTGGTGAACCCAAATTTTGAACACTTTACATTTCTTATTGAATTTGCATATTGCATCCTAGATTAATTTTGCATCAAAATTCAATTAGGACATTGTTTTGTTCTTGCATTCTAGGACTTTTCATATTGCATTAGTGAAAACTTCATTTAGATTTCATTTTTTCATTGCATCTCGTTGAAAAAAAAATGAAATTTTGCATTTTTCATCTTTTATTACATTCTGTAGAGCATTAAAATCACATTATTATTTGTAAAAAACACAAAAAAATCATACTGGGAGTCATTCATCACCCTAGGCAAATTAGTGCCTTTGCACTTTTTACACAACATTTCTGGCATTTTCTTGCATTTCTATTTTTTTTAGTTATATCTCTATTATAGTTAGAAACATTTATATTATTTTCATATTAGACATATTAGATTACCTTGCATTTACATTCACCTCTGCTTTGTGGTACTTGTATGAGTGTTTGGTGCCCCGTTGATAATACTTTAGTGAGAAGAAGTTCTAGACTCATGGCTTCCCATGATAGCACTTTCATTGTGGACCTTGGGATCTCACAAGATCCTACTCCTAGTATGGACAATGGTGCATTAGGCACTAACAATACCACTTCTATGCCTTCATCTTTCCATCCAATGAATGTTGATACTCAAAAAATTCCCTCCCATGCAAGAAAAGATCATTAATATTCATGAGGATTTTTCACATATACAACAAGATTTGTCACTAGAAAACATATCCTCCAATGCCATACCTTCCATTGAAAATCTTCATCGTTTGATTGAAAGTGATGATGACTTGCAAGTGATGAAGATAATTGTCAAGATTTACAATAAAAATGCCTCTTCTAATACTCAATCCACAAAAATTCTTGTAAGCCAAGGAGGACCTCAAGTTACTCTCCCTTCAACCATAGCATCTATAACAACTTATACCAATCTACAAGTCCACACAACTTTGCAACAGGTTAATTATGTGGCTATTTCTTTCTTGATTCCACCTAGCATTCCTACTTCTCTTGTGGCATCGCAAGTCCCCCCCACCACCTTCACACCTCATAGTATTGCTTTCACTTCACCTAACATTACCTACACTCCATAACCCTTTTCTCTTCCACCTCAACCCACTTACCCCAATCTAGTTCTTACACAACTCCTTAATATTATTTCATTCATGCACCATCAAATTTCCACCATTAGACAACCTATCAATATGCTCCAACCACATATCATGTCTGTAGCAACCCCTTATCCTTAGAAATATTACATACCCTGATGCCACGAGGGATAGAAATGCCTTGTTTTGAGAAATATGAAGGTAAAGGAGACCTCATCAACCATGTTAATGCTTATACAACTTTGTGTAGTGACTTTTTTCTTGATGATAATTTTATATTCAAATTGTTTCCAAGGACCTTGAAAGATACTACATTAGAATGGTTTTCCAACTTGCCCAACTAGTCCATTTCCCAATTATTCACTTTCAAGTTCACATGACACCTAAAAAGACAATGGTTGACCTCATGCAACATTGACAAAATAAAGATGAAAAAATAACAAATTTTATCTCATGATACCAATCCTTGTATGCTCAAATTGATGTCAAGATTACTGACTCACATTTGCAAAAGATGTTTATCAAAAAATTGTATACACACCTTTAGGATAAGCTAACAATGATGAAATTCCCTTCATTTATGCATTTATGCACAACCTTGTGGATACCATAACTTAGTTTCAAGTCGTGATTCAAAATCTACTTCTAACCGAGCTAAAAATCCTTAACACAAGAATCAAAACCAAAATAACATAGAAATTTTACAAACACAATAGAGGATTTTTACAATTCAATCTACTTCCTCCTTCACAACCACAATCAACCTAACTAGATCAAACTCAAGTGGCAACTGCTAAATCAGTGGTGTCTTATAACTATAGGGACCCAAAGAGATAATTTACTCCCTTACCCAATACCCTCCATAAAACAATGAACCAATTAATTCAACAATGCATGGTCACTTTGCCACCCATCTAACCACCCACTTTCAAACCTAATGCTTATTGTAATTTTCATCACCAGAACGAACATGACACTAAACAATGCAAGTGTATTAAACATTTAGTTCAAGACCTCATTGATTCAGGCCACTTATCCATTGTGGGTGTTAATGATCAAGGCAATAAGTCCATTACACCCCCTAACCAGAACTTACAAATTTTCACCAATCCTATGCCTAAAAACAATACTTCATTTGTAAAGGCTAGTGAACCTTCAAACACTAATGTAATGACTGTTGATACACACAATGAAGAACATGATATATCTCAACCTATTATTGAAGATGGTCCTATGGATCAACTTGTGTCTATGATAGATGTTATCCCTTGTAAGGGCTAAACCACTAGATCTCTTGATATCACTTTTTCTTCTAAAGACACACTACAAAAGCTTCCTAATGGTCCTCTCTACATAGCTAGTAGAATCTATGATAAGCCCACTAACGGGATATTAATAGATCTTGCTTTTGGTGAGAATGTGATCATAGAGGATTTTCTAGTATTACATGAGCTATATCAAGATGATTATAATAAAGCAACTGCATGGATTAAGACACATACTATTTTTCTTGCCCTTTGATCAGATTGATCATATTCCCCTTACAAGTTGGACATAAAACTTGAAATTTAACATTTTTAATTATTCCACAATCTAACCAATTTTTTTTGCGGCTAGGTCACCCTTGGCTTCACTCAATGAAAGTGGTCCAATTAGTTGTGCACAAGTGTTTGAAGTTTCCACATGGCAATGAGATATTTACCATAAATCTTAGTGGCTTTAATCCCTTATCGTCTAAAGGTAACTTTTCATTAGAAGCCTTTTGGCCTAAACCCATGGAACCTATCACACCTCGAAAGGACATCTTTTCCATTGCTTACCAAAAATTCAAAGCCAAAAAGATAGTTGAATTATCTCTTCATAATGCATCCCCACATACTTCCATACCTCCTGTCATAGATGAAACCATGCTTCAACCTAAGCCTAACATTGAGAAAACCATACAACCTCATGAATAACCATCCCTAGACACTTCCCCACCATTGTTTAAACAACCAAGGAAAAATAAAAAATATCCTATCATGCCTCCTTGTATTAAACAAGTGTATAAAGTAAAAGAGTAAGTGGTTGATCCATCCTCTTTGGTTTCTTATGTTCTTCCCTCTTCAGAAGTTGAAGAACCTATGATGCCTCAATCCATTCTTACATCTCACCAAATCAAAAATAGAATTAAACAAAACCATGGTGCTAGGGAATGGAGGCGTTGTCATTATCTCCTTTACCATCAATCTCTCTTGGAAGAAAAAGAAAATCAACCTTTACCTTTGACAAAAGTAATAGATGACCACCCCACTTCTCCTAACCTATCACAAGTTAGTCCAATGCAACAATCCCAACAAAATGAACCAATCCAACAACCTCAGCTTTTGATACATCCATCCTTAGAAATCACCCTTTTTCGTCCTATTGTCATTAATCTTGATGATGATGATGATGTGATGATAGAAAAAATAGATGAAGAAGTGCATAATGAATTAAACTCTTTGTTTTCATCTACAATGAGCTTAAAAGATAAATCCTCTCCACCAAGTGAAGAACCTAGTATGACTCCTAGTTCGATGCTTACAATTCTTCCTTTGGATAGTCAACCGCCCTCACATTACATTAAACATGATTGGGATGTAGATGACTTGTTATATGGTTGACTTGCATTCACTTTGCTAGCCTTTTCTATGTTTCTTTTATTTTTATTTTTATTTCATGTACGTATCATGTTCCCCTATATCATTTTTTTTATGTTCCCACTCTTCATACACTTCTTCTATTTGTATCCTTATTCTTCTATTTGTCGTGCCTAGTCTTTTCATTTTTGTTTTGTTTTTCTCCTTTTGGGGAAGGATCAAAGTGTAGAGACACCTTATGTCTCTTCCATGTTGACCCCAAAGGTCCTTGTCATTTTCATTTTTTTTCTTTCTAGTTTTGGAGATGACACAAAGCATAGAGATGTCCTAAGTCTCTTCCATGTTGACCCAATCAGTCTTTTTTCTTTTTACTTTGTCTTTTCTTATGTTTTCCTTTTGGGGATGATGCAAGGCATTGAGACCAAAATGTCTCATTCATGTTGACCCAAAATATTTTAAATTTTCTTTCACCTTTTCATTTTCTTTCATTTCACTTGTGTTTTCCTTTTGGCGATGATGCAAAGCATTGAGACCACAATGTCTCTTCCATGTTGACCCAAAACAGACTTTATTTTTCCTTTGTTTCAAATCTCTTTATGACATTCTTCCAATTCTATGTGCTTTGGCCCATGATGATAGTTTTGATCTCTTTCATAAAAACATTGTAGAAATGATCATACTGACCCTGAATCCATAAATCCTTATGTGTTTGGTGTGCTTTCTTTTCTGGGGGGAAAATCCCTCTCTTTTTTTCATTTTTCCTTGACATGACATAGCCTAACTTTGAAACATATGAATTGGCATAGGGATTTCCAAGTTAGCTCTCATGTCTTGTTTTATTTTTGCATTTTCTTTTGTTCTCTACTTTAAAATAATTTCTCACAGAATGATATGTAGCAATTCATTTAAGGTGGGGGGCATACATTACCATTAATTCATCTTTGTTCTTGGTTCTTAGTGTAGCCTTGTCATTTATATGATGTATTTGTCACTTTTTGGAAAACATTGGGTGTGATCTATCTTAGCATGTTATGTTCCTCTTGGTGGCCTATTTGATGCACTGCATCCCCTAAGTTGTGAATATACTATTTTTTGGTTGGTCCTCTCTTGGAGACATTAGACATAATGTTGCACCTAAGTGACTGACCTTGCATGAATTGATTAAGACTCCTTTGAAATTCCTTTAAATTTTTGCATCTTTTTCCACCATGCATAACACAACTTGCATGCCTGTGGTACCTTTCTTTTTGTTCAAGAAATTTTTCTTTATGGTTCCTTGTTAAACTTATCAAGATGCATAACTTTAATTTGGTTGAGTAGGAAGCCCACCTAGCAGCATGAATTTTTCCCATAGCCACCTTTATGTTTGTGAGTGCATACCAACTAGTGTATGCATCTTACCTTTTGGACCTTCTCACCCCATTGATAGCCAGAAGTTATGTGGCCCCAAAGTGAGTACACATTCTCTTTTTCAAACAATTAGCTATATCTAATCCACAACTAGTTGGTGTGACAATCAAAGCTTCATTCAATTATTCATCCCAGGGACTTGATCATCCCTTTTGATTGTTTTCATTCCATCTTGCTAATGTAAGTGCATTTGAACCCTCCTTTTGATGTTCATGGATACTTTAGTGTGAATTTGAAGCAAGTTCATCCTCTCACTAAAGTGGGGGATAAATGTGCCATAGAAAAATGGCCCCTTGTCATTTTCATGGTCTTTTAGGTTTTGTTTCATGGTGTTTGATCTATTTTCTCTAACTTTATGTTGTGACATGGCTTGAACATGCATATTTAGGTATTGAGAAGTGGTGTAGGACATTTATACATTCTTCTAGACTCTATTTATTACAATTCACCTAAAAATCACCTTTTTATTCATTATTAAGTCCTATTTTGAAGTGTTGTAATGTCTTGTAACAAGATTTTAGGCTTTTCTAGGCACAACTTCACTATTTATCCCTTTCTCATGCTTTATTTAGTCCCTTTATGCCCTCATATGACTTAATTAAGTGTATTTTTGAATGTTAACATGGAAAACAACATTAAATACAACACATTTTCTGACACATATTTTTCAGGTCCTAGGTGGGACCCATTCACCATGGGTGGTGAATGAGTCCCACTTGGCTCCAAATTCAATTTTTTTAAATTTTCCTTTTAGATTTTTATTCAAAATCACTTGATGTCAACCTGTGATGAGGTATGAATAGGTAACTAATGCACAAGATTGCATAAATATATGATTTTCATGTCATTTTACACATGCTAAAATTCTCCACCATTCACACATCGTATTCAAGAATTCAAGCATTCTACAACATCAATTTAAGAATTATTCAAGTACTTTTGAGCATCCATTGACATTACTTTAGATTTTAATTATCAAGAGTTTTGTAAGTTGATAGCTATTGTATGTTATTAGTTTATCATTCTCTTTCCTTTAATTGTTTCATTAAGGGTTTTCTTACCAAAAGTGGGGTTTGACCAAGGAAAACCCCTATTCACTAACCCTCAACCATTTTTCCCCTATTGCATGTGTGTTTGTAGACCTAGGTATGTAGATTTAACAAGCCTTTTGGGTGTTGAAGATTGATTTACAAGTCAACTAGGTGCTTCAAGTCAACTCAAGTCTATTTCAAGCTTGCAGAAGGTTTTCTATTAATTTCCTATAGAATTGACCTCAACAACTTGGCAATCAGTGATTTCTAGATTTGGTGTTGTAGAGTTGTGTCCTAATTTTTTTAAAAATTAGGGAGAGGAATGATTCTCCATAAGTGGTGAGTGAGTCCCACCTCAGGACTGAAAATATGAATTTTGTCAGATTTTGGATCCCAACAGTAAGAAACTAGTTTCCAACACTTTTTCACCAGAAGGGGGACTGATTCGCCACACTGGGCGAATGAGTCCTAATGTGAAAATTAAATAATTTCAACTGACATCCACAACATTCTAGATTCACCCAAAATTTCCTAGGTGCACTTAGATTCATCTTATTTCTTTTTGTCCTGCATATTTTCTTCATTTAGTTCATTGTTTACATATCACAGTGTGTTTTCAAACATAGCTTAAATCTCACGTTTGCATTCATTTTCATCCATTTAAATTATTCAATTACATTTATTTCACTTCATCTAGATTAGAAAACATTACATATAATGTAATTTGATTGAACTAGTTTGTATTTTTGGCTCACATCTCTCCTTTTAGGTGAAAAACCCTAGGAGAGCTAGAGAAGTCCTAGAGAGCCAAAAATCATAACTTCATTAGGATAAGGCATGGGTTTAGAAAAAATATTCATAATTTAGATTCTAGGTCGATTCATCAGTGAATCACTCTTTATTTACAAACTTTTCAAATGATTTACCATTGTTGTTATGTTGAGTTTCATTGTTTTCATGCTCCAAGTGTAGTATATTACAAAAAGACTTGCCAAACTTTTGATACACTATGATATTGAGTAGTTAAATGAGAATTATCTATTATTTACAATGTATTTAGATATTAGTTACATAAATTCTTGAGTATACATTGTGGGATCACCCTCTTGGGTTTCACAGAGCCCAAAGTGTAGGAGTGAAATTTTTGCATCTTTTACTCATTCATTGGCCAATCCCTTTAGGATGCTAAATACTGGAAAAATAAAAGTCCATAGGAAATTTTTAAGATTATATTGGTTCTTAAAAAATAACCAATTTATTGGTGACTCTGTTGGGGATTTGCTAATTCCAAAGTCTCTAGTTTAGATATGGTACAATCATATTTGATTATTATATTATTTCTCACTATTGAGAAATAATTGGTTCAAAGTTGTAGCACACAAGCGACTCCTAGTCTTATACATCAAGTCCTCATTAATTCTATCACTTTGTGTTAGGTTATGTTAAAAGCCTTCTCTAAAATAAAAAGTACTAAGACAAAATACAATCAATTTTCATTTCTGAACATTCTTGGTGGTGACTCTGAAGTTTCTAATACCAGTGAAAATATAAACTCTCAAGAGGAATGTGAGAAGGACTCTAATATAGTTGACACCATGGAGAACACTAGAAGCTACATAAAGAAGCATCCTAAGAAGAAGGTTGAGTCTGAGCCTACAAAGGATAAGCAACCCACTTGGATTAAGAAACATGATGAATCAAGTCTGTTGAATCTTTTGTTGATGCATCTCCTACTTTTAACAATGAAGTAAATAGTGTGAATATCCAAGGAGAAACATGAGTTTGGAAGGCTTAGTGTAGATCAAGGAAGTTTTCTTGTTGAGGAAATTTTTGATAATGAATTAGATGTATCAAGAGACGAGCATAGGTGGGAGTTTTGGGAGAATAATAAGAATTTCTCAAAACCTTTAACCCCTAGTGTGGGATTTGTCTTCAATGGCTAGAATTTTAAGCCAAGTAGTGAATTTCATAATTTAGAAGTGCACATTCCCCTTGTGGAAGACCCAACTGACCAAACCTATTATACTCTTGCACTTAGTGAGGTTGGAAATATATTAGAAAATGAGGAATATATATAAAAAGGCATGCAAGCCTGAGAGGAGGAAGAACTTAGACCTAAAGAAGAAGAATAGAATAGATAGAAGGAGTTGAAGGAGAAGGAAGATTGAATTAGAGTTAAGCAAAGTGAGATAATTGGAAAGAAAAAATAGATAAGATAAGAGAAGATGTTGCTAGGTGGAAATAATTCACTAAAAATTTCTCCAAGTTGGTTGTTGACATAACCTCTGATCCAGCTAAGGTGACCATTCAAATGGTAACATCTACTGCTAATACTTATACTTCATCTATGGAAACTTCTAAAGCCCCAGATCCTTTTACTTCTACCAAGAAATCATCATTTATAGATCATGAGAAGAATCCCATTGATAAAAAAAAGAATACTACCTTCCATACTTTCAATACAAAGATGAATACAAACACCCATACTTCATCTATTAAAAACCCTACCAATAACACTAAAATTGATCTTACTCCATCCACCGCACCCCCAAATGGTCCCGAGATCTTGAAATTGTAGTTGGAAAATGATAAATTGCAAGAATATTGAAAAAAAGATGAAAAAGAAGATGCTATGAATGTAGAAATAGCAAGAAAGAACTCCTTTCTTAAAATTTCCACACCAACTCTAGAGGCTTCAAGATCTAGACACAAGGATAGTGAGACACAAAAGAAGAAGTCTGAAGGACACACTACCAATGGAGGTGGGGATGGATATCAAGGTGGAGGAGGTGGAGGAAATAATAGAAATAAGAACTTATATCCTGAAGATGATGAAGAGAACAAGAAAAAAGGAGGTGACCATGATGATGAAAATGGAAAGGGTAAGGATAGAGATCAATCTGACAACCAAAAGGATAATGAGCCTAGAAATTCTCATGGGGATAGAAACACTAGAAGACCATTGCAAGTTAATAGGTATCATCAATTGTGTTTCACTAGAATACTTGTCTATCCTAACCAATTTCCTAAAGATTTCAGGCCTACTATAGTTAGATTCACTGGAAACAATGCCTTGAGTGGTGAAGACCACCTCAAAGTTTTTTCAAATGTTATGGAAGATTTTTAGGTAGAAGCAAAGGATATCATGATGAAGTTCATGTAGTCTCTGATTGAGGATGTCAGGGAGTGGTATCAAAGTCTCCCCATTGAAACTATTGGCTCTTGGGAATAATTTAAAAGGTTGTTTAGAGAGAAATATGGTGATAAGAAAGATTCAAGATATTTGTTGAATCAATTTAATAAAATTTCTTAAAAATTTAATGAGTTTGTGGCTGATTTTAATGTGAGGTTCCAAAAGGCTAGGAAAAGGTTGCCTCCTCATTTACAATTGAATGATAATATGTGCTTGGTGAATTACTGCAATGTATTTGATGCAAAGATGAGCTATTGCTTAATTGATAAGAACCCTTAGACATTGAGAGAGGCTTACAAGATGGGTGAACATATTGATAACTTTAGTCATGCAACTAGTAAAATTGGAAGAAGAGATGATGTAAAGATTCTCTAAAATCCAAAAATGGAGGATAAAACTTCTGGTGCTAAAGGAGGTAGTCTTGAAGACAAGATTGAAAACTTCATGAAAAGTATAAATGATAGGATTGCAAGGTAAGACAAGGTTTAGTCAAACAATTATCATAAGAATGAAAGACCTCCTCAACTATAAGATAATCCCTATAATATGAAATCACACAATGGGAAGCCTATCCCCAATAATTAGAGAAATGCTTAGAACAAAGTTCCTCCTAATCGTTTGCAAAATAATCTAGGAAATTTTGTCAATGAAACTCCTTGGTGTGTGATTTGTGAGAAGCCACATTCTCCTCATCAATGTGTAGTTGCACAGATGGTTGAATTTTTAGAGGATGCGCCTAAGGATTGTGAAAAATAAAATGAGGAGGATATTGATATAAATATGATTATGGATGATTATGATTTTGTTGATAATGGATTCTCATCTGATAAAGACTCCAATGAAATGGACATGGACAACCAAAGACAAATTTCTAGTGCATATCACTAGAAAATTCTCTCCGATGAGAATATGGACAGTGATAATGAAGTTTATAATTTGGAAGCAGTTGAAGATGGTGTATCACTGAGAAGTCCTTCAGATAAAGAAATTGCAAGATATACTCTGGCTTTGGCTGCTCAAGCCAAAAGTTGATACCACTTAAGGAATATAATGGTTGGTGGTGAGCAAAGTAATCTCGACATCGTCTTTTCATCAAGGAACAAAATTCCAAAGGTAAAGAGAAAAAATCTAATGGAAAAGAAAAGAAGTTAAAGCTAAGGAAAGTAGGGGAGATAATATTTTGGATAAGAAGATGGAGAAACCAAAGAAAAATACAGAGATCAAGTCCCCTGCTATGCAAACAAAGGCGCAAATGCAAAATCATGAAGCTATGAGAAAAGATGTCAAACCTAGAGCTGAGGCAGCCAAAAATCAATAGAAGGATTTTAGGAGTAGAACAAGGTATGATTCCAATTTAATTAACTAAGTACACTCCTATTGATATGTTTCAACTACTTAGCCAAGTAAAAGTCTTTGTTCCCCTTCTTGAGATGATGGGAATAGATGAACATAAGCAAAACGCACTAGCCATTATCAATTGTGCTACTATGGCCTATAATGATTTAATAATGCCCACTCCACCCAAAGTGAGTGGAAAGGATTAAAAAAAAAAAAATTTAGGGAGTAATCATTGAGATCCCTCATATTTTTCTAGGAAATTCAGTAACTACTTGTCCTAGAAAGATAGACCCATTCTTCCTCACACTATTTGTTGAGGGAATTTTTTTTGAAATATTGTATTATTGATTCTTGAGCATCTAACAACATAATGCCAACCAAGATTATGGAGGAATTTGGACTAAAGGTTGATAGCACTCATGGTAAGTGTTATGCTATGGATTCAAGAGAAGTCCCTATTACTAGTGTAATCAATGAACTTCCTTACAAATTGGTAGCATATCCTAAGAACTAGTTTAAGATGAGTGTGGTGGTAGTAGATATCCCACCTAATTATGGAATTTTATTGTCTAGGAAATGGAGTGCATCCATGGGAGGCAGTATGTAGTTTGACATGTCTTATGCCACCTTCCCTATTGATGGTAAGGATGTGCAAGTGGTACAAGATCCAAAGGTGCCACATATATTGGAACATGATCTTTAAGATGATATGATTCTTTTTATAGACATTGACATTAGTGATTTTAAGGTGAAATATGCACCAAAGGAAATTGATAGATAACCTACACCTATAGATAATGAAGTTGTGAGATTATTTGACACAGATGGAATTTGGAAAATTTATTTTTATGGTCCAAGTTCCAAGGAGGGATTTAGTGTAGAAAATATTGTTGGTATCACCTACTAGAAATACATGCAAATTCTCTTTCACCCTATCTTTTGTCTGCACAAATAATGTGGAAAAATACAAAGCACTGTTGTTAGGATTAAGATTGGTTGAAAAGAATGGGATAAAAAGGTTGATGATAATCAATGATTTTGAGCTTATGATATTCTAGGTGAGAGCCAAATATAATTGCAAAAACAACAGACTAAAACAGTAAAGAAATGTTGTTTGGGCTTCTATTGAGCAATTTTATGTTTTTGGAATCGACTGGATGTAGAGAGGAAAAAATAGAGTGATAGATTTACTTGCTAATATTGCATTAATACTAGATGATATAACTTTGTAGGTAATTCTAAAGTTGAGCTACAATCAAGGCCATCTATCCTTTTGGTTATTTTTTTAGAACCAAAATTATTCTTACCATAGACTTGTGACCTTGCTAGGAGCAATTATCAGTAGGGATAAGGATTGGCCAACACATAAGTAAAGGCTTTTAGGTCTTCACTTCTTCACATTGGGCTCTGTGAAACCTAGGAGGCTGATCCCACAACATTGTTCTTGTAGGCACTGGTGTGTATAAGTATCAAACATAAAATAATAGATGATTCTCCTTAAATGTTTGATAGACACAAGATCATGGACATTTGTCTAACCTTCATAATAGTGACTAATCTAAACAAGATAAAATATAATCCATTAATATTCTCACATGGCCAGAAATAACTTTATAAGTTGATTATATTTTGTGGTTAGTAGTTGAATTGGTCACCATGACTGGAGTATGATTACTTTTCTAAACTAGTGACATGTTCTTGGAATGGAGTCAAACTAGATACCCATATAACTAGATAACAATATTGTATTCTAACAATACCAAGCATTGAAAATATTGCATTACAATACTTCCCCCAGTTATTTCCATAATTTATTTCTTACTAGCATTCTCACACAAGATTTATTTCAAATCCATAGCTATGCTCAAGAAATTACATACATTCATTGAATGAATAAGCAATAACAATGTACACCACATCTATTGGAAACCAACAGAGACAAACAAGATAACCATTGATTATATTATTGATTGTCTGTATAATCTATACATAGGAGAGTAATATATGGAAATTTTATGCCATTCTGCTACTTGCATTGTCATTTGTTGTTTATCTAAAAAATAATACGCATATCGACTAAATTTTCCTATATCATACTACTATAAAGTTAAATATCTATTTTGTTCCTATCTATAACTTCTCAAAAAAAAAGACTACTTATTGACCTCCTATGTAACTAGCCTTGAAATCCCTTTTATAAGATAAGGGGGCAACAAGCACCAGGCTAAATTGCACTTAAATTTCATATTTCACTTTCATTCTAAAATTAATTTCAACAAAAAGTGAGAATATTTCCCAATTAGTTGCAAAACAATCATTTGTAAGTCAAGGGAGAACAAAAGCAAAACTCAAAAAAATGTTAGCTAGAGTAGCCCCACGATTCTTCAAAAAGTGTCACTGTCATGACATCAATAACATGTAAATTCATTCCAACCCTAGAAATGTCACCATCAACACCAAAGGCATAAATATAATGAAGACCAATATCATAACACACCAACCAAAGAAAGCAAGCTATCACAAAGGACCCAAAACCCAAGCATCCACTCGAAAAAGAAACATGATGCTACTTTGCCTTGTTATCAACAAAGTAGGTGAGCCCATATGGTGTCCTTACTATAAGTAGAGTAGCCATCACTACCTCGCTCTCAGAATCAATCCAATCCTTCATAACCATGAGGTATTCACAATAACTAAAATCAGTCTCATCTCCACTGTTAGAGGAATTATCCGGGACCTCAATGCAAGTATGATGATTTCCCATGTAATGTCGGTGATACATATTACTTCTTGTTGTGTGTATGAAAATATGCCTGTTATAAAGGATTCAAAACACATTTAATAAAACATTATATCAAAGAAACTTAGAGAAAATATAAACAAACTCTTATTACAACAGCTTCTTTGAAATCGTTCTATTGCTCTCTATCTCCAGCGTTTCGTTGATTCAAGTTGCTCTCAGATTCTATATGCCAAGCTCAATGAAATGGACTACTAGAGAATGCGATTTAGATTAAAATGCATACTATACTAAGATGCAAGATTATTGCTAAGATATGATTATTGATAAAAGGCTAAAGCTACAAAAGCATGAGCATAAATTGTGTATGCATGTTTGTATGTGTGTGTTCATAACCAATGCTTGGATTTGCACATGTATTTAAAGAGTTTTTGAAAGAATTTGATTGGCTGATATGATTAACAGTTCAAATTAAGCTTTTCAGGATGAATGGTAAGAGATTTTTGAAAGGTGGGAGAGAAATAGAAGGTTTCCTCCTTCACAAATTTTCTCAGTTAGATCCGAAGGAAGGTTGCCATTTGAAGAATGAGTTGAGAATGAATTTCATAATTAAATAAATAAAATTATTTAATTATATGTGAAGATGATTTTAGAAGTTCACATAATTAAATAAGTGATATTTAATTATGTGTGAAGATGAAATTAGAATTTTACATAATTAAATAAGTAATATTTAATTATGTGTGAAGATGAAATTAGAAGTTTACATAATTAAATGAGTAATATTTTATTATGTGTGAAGATGAAATTAGAAGTTTACATAATTAAATAAGTAATATTTAATTATGTGTGAAAATGAGATTAGAAGTTTACATAATTAAATAAGTAATATTTAATTATGTGTGAGAGATGAAATTAGAAGGTAATTAAATATTTAAAATATTTAATTATGTGTGGCTCATGAGAAAAGATATTAAATTAAATATTTATAATATTTAATTTAACTATGAGATGAAGAGGGTGTTTGGAGGAATATTCCATTATTTGAATTCAAATATTCAAATTTAGAATAACATGATAATTAATATAAATAAATTATAAAATTTATTTAATTTAATTAAGAGGAATATGGAAGATGATAATAATTAAATAAAGTTATTTATTTAATTCAGGTAGAAGAATTATAAGAGTGAACAATATAAATAAATAATTAAATTTATTTGTATGTAGATGACTTTAGAAGATTAATTAAATAATTTATATTTAATTAATTAACAAGCTTGATTAACCATGACCATTTTTAGACATATACATTTTGCCCCTCTTTGAAATGATGTGTGAAACGCATTGCTTCAAAGAAAATAATTTTTTTGCCCCTGATATGTTTTTGATGTTGATGATGATGATGCCCCCTTAGGAGGTAAATCACGAATGATGATATTCTATTGGGGAGTTAGTGATTTAGCTCCCAATAAGTGATGTAAAAGATGCCCCAGTGTGAAAATAAGGTCAATTTTTGAAAAAAAAGGTAAAAATGCCACAAAACTTACCTTTGGTTGACCTTTAAAAGGTAAAAAGGTAGGAAAAGACAAGTCATTTGCGCTTTTTCACTTTTTGAATGCTATAGCTCTGATAGTGACCTTGCGACATGGAGATTCCATATCATCGTCACCGATTTGAGAGATCTCGCCGATACCAGAGGCCAGCTGCATATGGACCACCGGTGAGTTGATCTAACCACTTGTGCTTTCAAATTTTTATGTTTTTGAACTGGAATTTACTATTTTTCTGCAGATTTTGGGTTTGAAAATGACGGTTTAGTGCTTTTAGGAATGTTTTAGCGCTTTCAATGAATTTTTTAGCGCTTACGATGAAAACAATAGTGTATATAGGGTAGATCTAAGAAATTTAGTAGTAAAGCGCATTTAGGAGAAAATAGTAGCACATATAGGGAAATAGCGCATCCCAAAAATAAAATAGTGCTTAGGTGTAGAGTTTTAGTGCATATAGGGAAATAGCGCATATAGAAACTGTTTGAGCGCATCCAGGGAAAAGAATGACGCATATGGGTTTTAGCGCATCTAGCATAGAAAATAGCGCATATGGGTTTTAGCACATAGATACCATAGAGTAGCGCATTTGGTAAAAAATAGAATGTATTATTAGATGAGAGTTATGTGAAAATGATGATGTATACTTGCATTCCTTGGTCAAGAGATGGAGAAAATGTCTTGTCAGCTTGTTGATGTGGATAGAAAATCTGATACTACATTGATAACTTTGTTTCCAAAATAGAAATCAAAGAGTAGGTAGCTGATAACTGTGTTTCCCTTGTATGAAAACAAAGAGTAGATGATTGATAAAGTGCTTTATAAATTTTCTTTCTGTGATAGAAAAAAAATAGTAGATGATTAATTGCATTTCTGATAAATTCACTTTTTGTGATAGAAAACAAATAGTAGATGATTGATTGCATTTTGATAA
>VDFB02151426.1:30478-50694 GCA_007258455.2 Sequoia sempervirens
GGAGTGATGGAGGGAGAGGTAGGTAGAGAGAGATATGGAGGAAGGGAGATAAAGATAAGTAGAGAGGGAAGGAGGGAGGGAGGGAGATAGAAGTGAGATAGAGAGAATTAGAGGGCAAAGGGGATAGAGAGAGAGAGAGAGAGAGAGATGGAGATAGTGAGAGATAGGTCTAGAGTGTAAGGGATAAAAATAAGTGACATAGAGAGAAATAATATAACTTGCTGATTACTAAAATTTGAATAAGTCTAATAATTTGTGAGATCTTCCAAAAACTATAATTTGAATTATAACTCCTAGAGATCTAAAACCACTCTCAAAAATCCTAAGACTATATATTTGAAATATAATTTAAAGTATAAGAAAGTAAACCTCCATATGTAAATTTCAACTTATACTTTCCCTCAAAGATAATGAGAAGAAAGAAAAAAAAAAGAAGAAAAATAAATTTAATGTAGATCAAAATGTGAGTGTGTTATAATGCACTCATGTTTTGTTAATGCATTCACAAAACACAAAATCCATGTCAAAACTAAGATATAATGTGAGTGTGTTATAACATGCACGTGTTATATCTTGCTTTGGGAATCCCCAAGCCTTGGGCTTGGTATTTTCCTTGGAATACCAACCCAAATGCTTGGAGGGAATTCCCAATGACTAGAGACATGTTTTTGCAAATTCTACAATATTTCACATAATTGGGTTTTTGCTCACCATCAAGATTGCAGTGGTTCAATGTCAAACAAATTGAAAATTTGGGTAATGTTAGGTTCTCTCTTAACTATCCAACGATGTAATTTTTTTCACTTTCTGACAATTTTAAGTCTTTCATCTATAATTTATTTTGTTTGTGTGTCTATTTTTTAGCAGAACACTATGTTTGGTGTTTTTTAGTTATAAATTAACCATTCATTAAAATTTAAAAAAAGTTACATTTTTTAGAAAATATAATCCATTCTACAATTTTTTTTTAAAAAAATTCAATTAGTTTCCAATATTTGTAGGGATAGAATGACCAAAATTCTATTTTTTAAGAAGTGTCCACAGAAAATTAGTAAGAAATCAAATATTCATAAAAAAATTGTTAGAAAAATCGTGCATCAACTACATACTATTAGCTAATTTCTCACCATAGCAATTTTAAAATACTAAAAAAAATGTTCACCATGCTAGGGACATAGAAGAGTTGCTTTGTTATGTTTTTATGAAAAGAAAACACCAATTTTTGTATGTCCCTATTTTGAACCCCTTAATCTCAACCATTTTTAAAATAAATTAATAGTTTATAAAGTAGACTTGGAGCACTTCAATCCTTGTTTTTGTTCCATCTTAAAATTTTGAGTGTAATTATCCTCAATTTCATCTCCAAGGTCAGTATTTCCTAATTTAAAAAAAAAGAGGCCATTTATGCCCACTTTTTGGGACCCATATATTTGCAGTTACCCACACAATATATGAAAGGAATCACAAAAATAAGCTTTGTATAGTTGCGCCTATTGGCACCCCATTTTATTTTGTCTCATCTTTTATGGAGAAGCAAAAGGTGAAGAGTGAGAAGAGGAGGGGGTAAAGTTGAAATCATCTATAGAGGTGGGTAAGGAATATTCTGATGTGGATGGAGAGGTGAATGGATGTACCTTGTGTGTGTTATTATTGTGGTCATACATTTGTGGTAGAAAGAGTTGGATGCTTGCAATGGAAACCTATTTGGTGTCTTTGCAAGCTCTTTGGTGCTATGTTTTGGAGTTGTTGATGGGTTGAATGAAGTTTCTTGGTTGATCATTAAGTCTTTCTTGTCGATTCTTGTGGTTGATCACTATCATTCTTTATTGTTTTAGATGATCCAATGTGCTCTTTTGGTTTCCTCTATTGTTGTAGAAGTCGAGGAGGCTATTTTAGAGGACAAGGTAGATGGTTTTGGTCCTCTATTTCTTTTTTTAGTGGCTAAAAGGCCTTGTTGGGTGCAACTAGGTGGTTGTGGTGGAGTGTTTGAGAGTTATGGTGGATTTATTTGGTGTCTCCCTTACTTGGTTGTGAGAGCTTCTATGATTTTTGGGCTTCATATGGGGTTAATCCTACTATTTTTTTTGTTGTTGTTGATCCCCTAGAGTATTGGCCTCTAGTTGGTATGGGCTTTGTTGGCTATGGGTTTCATAAACTATTGGGTGCAATTTTTTGTGTGGTTTTGGATTTGGATTTTGAAGTATTCTATCTTATCTTAGGATTGTTTCTTGCAACCATTGAGATTTGTTGGAGTGGGTGTGGCTTTACATCCCCCTTTTTTCTTTGTTGTCGACTCTCATATCTTAAAGGTTCAAAGGTTAAATATCTCAAAAGGGCTATTTGTTGACTTCATTTCTAGTTTGGTGTTAATGACTATGCTATGCTCAAAAATTTTATATTAAGGCAATTGATTTCATCATTAAAGTGAGCCACTACTACTCCTTCCTTTGGTGTGTTTACTCTCTTCCTATTCCCTCAATTATTATTTTCCATTTTAAGTGAAGATTTGTCCTATTGAGGTGGAGCTAGTGTCGGTTGGTGTGGTTGAGGGTTTACAAATGGTTTGGTTGATAGAGAGCTTTTATTTCCCTTATTTTAGTTTCATTCTTATTTCTCCTATTAAGGTGGAGGTTGAGAATGGGAAGTCTTTGTATGCTCTTCATATAGGTGGTGTATTCCCCTGTTGAGGTGGATAATTTTTGAATAGACAAAATGGTTTCAATGCTAGGGAGCTATTGTTGCCCTTTTTTATGTCTTGTTCTCTTTGCTACTATTGAGGTGGACATCTAGAATGGTGATAGGATCCTAGGTTTCCATCTTAAGAAAATGAATTTCCATTGTGGTCTTGTTGTTGGTTTTCCAAGATTATCTTAGGCAATATTCTTTCTTCTAATAGGGTTTTGGGGCCACTTCAAAAATTTTTGGTATAGTTTGTTGTGCTTAGTCTTTCTCTCTTGACCACTATTGTTAGATTGTTGGTTGGCTTAGTTATTGTTTTTGGCAGCATCCCATGTTATGGTAGGGTTTTAGGTCCCTTCAAAACTTATTTGTAAAGGGTTTTAGGCCCTTGAAAATTTGTTTTACCCTTAATAAAAAAATCAAACATTTCATATGTAGGGTAATACGTAATAATGTAGGAAACTATAGTCAATAACTTACATGAATTTAAAATGAACTTGTTTGAATTGTTCAATGAGATACTATCAAAAAAAGGCATTGAAATATAAATTGAAAATTAATGATTAGTTTAAATAAATAAACTTCTTAAAATAGAGTTTGATCACATGCTTGACATAAATTTGTTTAAATAAGAATAATTTACCCCTCACATTCAATAGGTTCTCTATGTTATTTTTAAATTCCACTAAGCCTTATGTACAATTAGATCATAGTGATAAAGGAAAAAATAGGTTGCAAGAGCTTATGATTAGCAAAATTAATCTCACAAGTTACAATATACACATCATGGATTAGGTCATTTTGCAAGAACTCATGTTTGACATTGAGGAGCATGGATTCACTCCACAACAATGACTATTAGAATGTAAAAATTGATCATATCATAAGCAATGTTTGTTGAGTGAAAGTGACTAAATTTTGTATGACATTAACACTTATTTCTTTGTCAGCTATTGCTATTATGAATTTCCAATCGAGTATTTAAATCTAGGTTAATTATGATTTTATTTATATACATTTATTTAATTAGCTTAGATTTATGTAAAAGTAATTTTAATGAAAATTATTGTGTATATATTGTAGTGTAGGAAAAAGTCCATTTTTCACACTTAATTGTAAATTAATAATAAATGAACATAATTATACCTTAATTTAGTGTTTTAATATGCATTTTACATATTCACATTAAGTTTAAGGCCATATTAGTTAAAATGGTCTTAATTGTGCCTTAATGTGTTGTTTTAAAGTGTATTTATTTACATTTTCGCACTCATTTAGGGATTTATTAATTAATTGAGGTTAATTTTACTTAATTGGCCCCTTTAATTCAAATCCAAGCCTAATTAATTGCAATTTCTGAAGAGGAAAATCTGACATTCATTAATTCCATAACATAACACTTATCATTGAGAAATGTGTATCCTAGCTAAGTGACCTAGGATCCATTCATCCATGGGTGAATGGGTCCTCTCTTAGACCTAGGAACTAAATTATAATAATGTTTTTGGTAGTATTTAAATGATTTAAAATCTATATACACATGCCAACTTGTGTTATTTTAATTTTAGGAAGTTAATGTTAGATAGCTATGAATATAAGGTCATTTCTCTATGTTTCACCTAAGACTTTCAAGCAATATTAGCCAATTTTATGATATCAAAAGTAATTTCACAAAAGCATTACAAGAGAATTTCAAGGAATTCAAGAGAATATTTATTGAAGTATTATTGTAGCAATCAAGATCCAATTGTCATGTCAAGGTCTTCTTGCATTATGCATGTTATTTAAGCTAATATGTTGATATAGTGTTCATTTGAGGAACTATTTCAAATCAAGTTTCAAGATCAAGATCCACATCCATTGAAGGCATTTCATGCTAGTTACAGATCTACCTTCTAAATTTTATCCAAGGGTTTTTGAGTTGTGACATAGTCTTGTTCATTCATCATTCCTTTCATGTTTTCATTCATTACAAGGTTTAATTACCAAAACAAGGTTTGACCAAGGAAAACCCCTATTCACAAACAACAAAACAGTTTTACCTCTTTATTTGTGTTTACAGATTTAGGTGGAAGATCTCTTGAAGAGAGAAATTGAAGACCTTGTCAAAGTTGTATTTGTTGTCACCATTGTTGCAATTTCATGGAAAATCACCTACAAGATTTATTTCTGACTATCTAATTGTGTAAATCAGGAATCTGGGAGTGCAAACACAAGAGAAAATAACCCAGAAATCATTTATACATAGCCCTATCTAGGAACCATTTGTCATAGGGTGAATGAGTCCTAAGATATCTTCAAAGAAGCACTTTTGGTGACTGGTGCACATCATCTTCCCTCATCTTCCCTCCTTCAGATCTATAATTTGATTTTTTTGGTTCCATCAGTATTGATCTTAATCTTCAAGATCCAATTTGTAGGTTACATTTTGGAGTTAGTTTGTTATTTTTAATTATCCTCTCCAAAGTGATGTTTAATGACCCCCACCTTTGCAAAAAATGAAATTTGCATTCACACTTTGACTTGACTCAACTCAAGGTTGATAGTCATTTCATTGTTTGGATCTTATTTCCTAATAAATTGAGTGAGAAATATGACCTACTAATTAGGTTCATCAATCCCTTTTGGTGAACCTTCTCCTATCTTTTACATTTTCATATATTAAAAACATAACTACACATATTTAAAGTAAATTATAAAATAATTTTTTGAGTAAATATTAATAAATAAATCTTAAATAATTTTGAAGTAAGTTTTTGAAAACACTCTTTAGTAAATAAAAGAACAATAGAAGAAATCTTAAGTAGAAAAGAAAAAAATCTATAAGTAAATAAAAACAACTCAAAATTTATATCTACTTTTTTGATAAATGTATTCAAGAGATTATATATAAACCTATATGTATAGATATACAAACCTCTATATTTAGTCATATAAAAGTTGAATAGAAGCTTGGGGAAGAATATTTCTCCACATATTTTAAATAGATTTTGCTAAAGATAGGTATGCTACTTTGGTTACAAATATATTTAGCCATTCAAACTAAAAACCAAACATTATATTTAATGTATTTAAATTTTAGAAATCAATTCTATATTTATTGTCTAGGCCTTATTTCTAATTAATTGATCAATAGAAAGGGTAAAATTATCATTTACTTTGAACAATTCAATGACAAAACAATCTATAATAATTTTACACCTTATTTGTATTAAAAATGAATAATCTTTATTTATTGCCAAAATTTACATCTTTATATACAATTGATTCATAGCTTCCATTAACTTTTTTTTATATAAAGATGAAAAAATATATTAAAAATAAAACTGATTACAAAGTAGGAATGCTAGTCTTAAAAAGAATCTAAGCACATCAATTCCTAAAAATCTTGAAAATCGAGATGGGAAGATGGATAATCACTAGAAGAAGAGGAACCCTCAAAACCTAATTACAAGATATAAACCCTTATTACCCTAAGATTTTTTATGTAGTGAATATCTTTAAAAAACCACCAAAATAAAAGCCAATGAAGAAAAGAATAAGAAAGCTTCTTTATTTATTGCTAAAATTTATATATTTTTATACAATTGAACCATAGCTTACATTAAATATTTTTTTAATATAAAGAGAAAAGAATATATTAAAACAACAACTGCCAGTCTTAAAATGATTCGGAGAACACCAATTCCAAAACATATTGAAAATGCAATGTGAAGATGGACAATCTCAACAAGAAAGGGAGCCCTCCAAATCTAATTAGAAGATATAAACCCTTATTACCCTAAGATTGTTCATGTTGTGAATATTTAAAAAAAAACCCACTAGAATAAAAGCCAATGAAGAAAAGAATAAGAAAGTTCATTTATTTATTGCTAAAGTTTACATCTTTTTATACAATTGAACCATAGCTTGCATTAAATATTTTTTAATATAAAGACAAAAAATATATTAAAACAACAACTGATTACAAAGAAGGACTGTCAGTCTTGCAAAGAATCCGGGCACACCAATTCCAAAAAAATCTTGAAAATCCAAATGTGAAGATGGGAAATCACTTAAAACTGCCAAAATAAAATCCAATGAAGAAAAGAATAAGAAAGTTTCTTTATTTATTGCTAAAATTTGCATCTTTTTATACAATTGAACCATAGTTTCCATTACATGTTTTTTAAATATAAAGACAAAAGAATATATTAAAACAACAATTGATTACAAAGTAAGACTGCGAGTCTTAAAAAGAATCGGAAAACACCAATTCCGAAAAATATTGAAAATGCAATGTGAAGATGGACAATCTCAACAAGAAAAGGAACCCTCCAAACCTAATTAAAAGATATAAACCCTTATTACCCTAAGATTGTTCATGTTGTGAATATTTAAAAAAAAAACCCGCCACAATAAAAGCCAATGAAGAAAAGAATAAGAAAATTTATTTTTTTATTGCTAAAATTTACATCTTTTTATACAATTGAACCATAGCTTGCATTAACTATTTTTTTAATATAAAGACAAAAACTATATTAAAACAACAATTGATTACAAAGTAGGACTATGAGTCTTGAAAAGAATCTGGGCACACCAATTCCAAAAAAATCTTTAAAATCCAAATGTGAAGATGGGAAATCACTACAAGAAGAGGAACCATCCAAACATAATTACAAGATATGAACCCTTATTACCCTAAGATTGTTCATGTTGTGAATATCTTAAAAAAAAAGAACCACCAAAATAAAATCCAATGAAGAAAAGAAAAAAAAAACTTTCTTTACTAAAGAAAATTAAACAACAATTGATTACAAAGTAGGACTATTAGTCTATTAAAGTAGATTGTTCATGTTGTGAATATCTTAAAAAAAAATCACCAAAATAAGAGTCAATGAAGAAAAGAATAAGAAAGTTATGCTTAAATAATTGGATCATAGCCTTTATAGAATGCTTGGGAAGGAAACGCGTTCCATGTGCTTGAACAGATATAAACCCTTATTACCTTAAGATTGTTCATATTGTAAATATCTTAAAAAAATCAATAAAATAAAAACCAACAGACCCAAAAAAAAAAAAAACAAAACAAAACAAAAATAAAATAAAAATTAGGCTAAAACAATTTGACTATATCCTCCCTAGAATGCTTTGGAAGGAAACGCGTTCGGCGTGCTTTGACCAGTTCACGCGCAACATAGGAATATTCAATATGTATCAGCATTTAATGGATATCCTTAGTTTAGGGTGGCCATTCATTAACTACAGGCCTTTAGTCGGTGGCCCTTCTCTCTATTTATTTGCGCTCGTTGAGCAGTTTATTTGTGTTTGTTGATCTGCTACGCAGCCTACAAAGCTTGTTCGGTGCAACGTCTAACAATGGCTCGAAAGGAGTTCTCACGAAGCTGTATTTGCCTTCTCGTCCTTAGATTGGTTCTTTACAGTACTTTTCTGTTCAAGAAGTAAAAGATATGCACACCATCTATTTACAAGATGCTGCTTTTACTTGAAATGTTCTTGCTTTGGTAAACAGATTTTCAATCCGTAGGGCTTTGGGATTTCTCTTTGGTGTATATAAATAGAGATATGGTAACCCTTCACAATAGGGTTTAATGATGTTCAAGCTGTGTTTTAATACCTATCTTAACCTAGACTAGGTTGGGTAAGTCATAGCAGCAGTGTAAAAGTATACAAATCTTTCTGTTGCTATAATAAATCTATATTGGAAGTAGAAATATAGAAATAATACTAAAGAGGGTACAGTTTTTCTTTTCTTTTCTTAGGGCATTGAGTTTATTGTTTCTGTTGCTTACAAATAACTTGTGCATGTACAGGAGATGCCAGTGCACGCAAACTGGGTGACTCATGTATGTTCTTTCTCACTATTAATATGTGCCTGCGTTAAATAGAAACCTCATAGACTTTTTAGTAGCAGTTGATTAAATTATCCGACGAATAAAAATATCAGATTGTCAAGGAATACACTGTAAAACAGTAAACCCAAAATGCAGTTTAATACAATTAAAAGTTTTCTGTATTTAAAAGAATGGATTTTATTAATGGGTGTCTGCTTTTGTGTAACAAAAAATGCAGGTATATGTAGTAACGATGACATATACATTGTACAGGGTCAAGAGTATGGTCCAGGGATTCCCGAATTCACCGTGACAATATTCAACACATTCCTATCTAAATGTAAGCCACGAAACATTCATCTGCATTGTGGGTCGTTTGCATCATCAGATTGGGTGGACCCTTCCAATATCAAGCGCATTTCTGATGATGATTGCCTCATCAATGATGGAAGACCTATGGAGCCATATGATTCCATATATTTTACATACTCCAATACTTATATGTACCCTTTGAGTGTTAAATCTGTCCAGTTTGTTTAGTCTCATCGCTTTCACGTTTAATGCCCTGTGGTTGGCATTCGAGATTTTGTTTTGAGTTATTGGTTTAAAAATAAGAAGTGATTACTCTATTTTTATTGAGTTATAGTTCAAGGACAAAAGTTGTTTTAATGTTGGTAATTGTTAGGTGGTCGCTTTCCTTTAAAGTTGAGGTACACATGTTTAAGTATGTAGGATGGATTGCCAGCTTGGTCAGCAACACAAGTAGGATGGTGAGGATTGCTGTATATAATTTTTCCAGCTAGCCAGCAATCTTCATTGAGTCTGAGAGTGATGGTTATAGAATGTTAGATCGCTGGATCCATATGATACCATACAAGTTTTGAAAAATAGTTTGAATTATCCTAGATTTTCTTAAATTTGAATGTAAGTGAAAGTGCATTGGTGAATGCAGAACATTCTGAGTAAACAGTGTTGGAAGGAAGTTTTTAATTTCTCCCGTCGTTTTTGTAGTTTATATTAGAATCTGCAAAACCAATCTTATAAGTTGTTTTACTCTTTTCTATTTCAGATTGTAGAGTTGAATAGAAGTTTTCTTGTAAGGCTGTTACAATCAGGGCTTAAATTTGATGGTCGTATGGCCGTATATAGTCATTTTAGCTGTAAAATACAATTAAAATTTTAGGGAAATTGTATCACTTGAAAGGCAAAATTTTAGTTAAACTGTCAAAATAGATAACCTTTAATATTTGAAAGACAACTTCAAATAAATGACCGTAACAAAAAAATTGCTTGACAGGCAGGGTCGACTGTCAAATTTAAGCCCCTAGTTACAATGTATCTATTTAATCAAGTTGTTGTAGCTTTTTTTGGCATCAATCAAATTAATGAATATAATGTGTTTTATGCTGTAGCATTCTCTGTCTCTGTATATTTTTGTCTCTGTGTTTTTCAATATAACATATGGCATCAGAGCCAGTTGATCAAGGAGAAGCAGGTTAAAGGAAAAATCAAATAGATCATAAGTGCGCAGTTTGAAGATAAGCCAAGTTGTTGTAGATAGTGTGAAATCTAAAAGACAATAAAAAGAAGAGAATGAATGTTTAAAGTTAAAGCCATCAGTATGTGATGCATCTTGTGGTATTGAAGATTTGGTTTGTTTTGTTGATAAATCAAATGATTTATGTGATAAAGTTGAAGTTCTTATAAATGAGGAATGCAAACATAAAGATGATAATGTAAATGGTAATGAGAGAAATGTTGGGATCATCTTTGTAAAATTTGTGGGTTGAAGAATCATTCTGAAAAATTCATGTTGGAACAAGAGTGGAATGGACAATCTGTGAAAGATTGTATGAAAATTGATTGATTATGGATGGATCGATGGATCTAGTTGGAGAAAAGTTACGGGTATGTTTAAAAGGATGTATAAGCCAAAATATTGGCATGTTAAAAGAAATGTTTGTCAAACAAAGTTTGAAGGATTGTTGCAACAGTCGGTGAAGAGTTGAAGATAATTTGAAGGTATCATGAAGATTTAAGATTGAGTGAGGTAAGGGGGAGTGTTGGAAGGAAGTTTCTAATTTCTCCTGTAGTTTTTGTAGTTTATATTAGAATGTGATTAAACCAATATTATAAATTGTTTTAGTCTTTTCTATTTCTGATTGTAGAGCTGAATAGAAGTTTCCTTTTAAGGCTATTGCAATGTATCTATTTAATCAAGTTGTTGTAGCCTTTTTGGCATCAATCAAATTAATGTTCAAACATAATGTGTTTTATGCTGTAGCATTCTTTGTCTCTTTTCTAACAAACAAAATATATGAATATGAAAAATATAAAATTAATTACAAGAGTGAATTAATTTGTAATATTTTTTCGTATTTTTTTGACAAAATCCATCATATAGTCATTTTCATTAAATTCTATAATAGAAAAAGAGTTGTTAGACACAATCAATTATTACAACGATTTTAAATGAAAAATATACAACCCAAAAATATCGATACAAACTCTTACTCTAATATCAAAAGAATATTTGAACCCACATTATTGATACTTTCAATCTTAAGAAAGAAAACTAAAACATCTTAATAAATTCACAAAACAAATCTAAAAATAATCATTTTACTCATAAGAATTTATCATAAAAAGGTGTAGATTAAGCTATTTCTCCCCATGCCCATCCAAAATTGACACTTAAAATACTTGCATAGAACTCTCCTTTTTCTACACAAAATTGAAAAGAATATATTAATTTTGAATTGACATATGAAAATAATAAAATAAAAATCATTTTTATATTGTTTATAATATAAATTATAATAAAATAAATTATTGTTTAGAAGCAACAATCATGTAGGGCAATACATAATAACGTTGGCAACTATTATCAACAACTTGCATGCATTTAAAATGTAGTTGTTTGAATTGTTTAATGAATTACTATCAACAAAAAGTTTTTGAAATATAAATTAAAAAAATGATTTTTTAAAATAAAAAGTTTCTTTAAATAGACTTTGATCACATGCTTGACATCCCATATCAAATATAAATCTAGTCTATCAAGGGGATTAACTAAGAAGAATTTGATCCTCACAATCCAATAGGTTCCCTAAGTTATTTTTAAATTTCACTAAGCCTTATGTACTATTAGATCCTAGTGATCAAGGCAAAGAAAGATTGCAAGAACTTATAATTAGTCAAATTAATCTCACAAGTTACAAGATTAACATCATGGATTAGGTCATTTCTCAAGAACTCATGTTTGACATTGAGGAGCATGGATTTGATCCACAACAACAACTATTAGAATCTCAAAAATTGATCATATCATAAGCAATGTTGAGTGAAAGTGACTAAATTTTCTATAAACATTAACATTTATTTATTTATCATAATTCCTAAAGCTAAGTGGCTCATCCTTCTTAATGCAAATTTTCAATATTCATTTATTGCTATTATCAAATTTCAATTGAGTATTTAAATCTAGGTTAATTATGAATTTATTTATATACATTTATTTAATTAGCCTAGATTTATGTAAAAGCAATTTTATTACATTGAGAATTAATATTATTGTTTATATAAAAAAAGTAACTACATATATTTAAAATAAATTATAAAATAATTGTTGAGTAAATGTTAATAAATAAAATAAAATAAATCTTAAATAATTATAAAGTAAATTTTACAAATAATTCCTTAGTAAATAAAATAAATCTTAAGTAAAAAAGAAAAAACATTCTATAAATAAATAAAAATAACTTAAGATTGATATCTACATTTTTTATAGATGTTTTGAAGTCATATATATATGTTAAGTAGGTTATTGGAAGAACATTCTTCATATATTTTAAATAGATTTTGGTAAAGATAAGTATGCTACTTTGGTTACAAATATATTCATCCATTCAAATTCAAAACCAAACATCACATTTAATTTATTTAAATTTTAAAATCAATTCTATATTTATTGTTTGAGTTTTATTTGTAATTAATTGATCAATAGAAATGGAAAAAATATCATTTTTATGAATAATTCAATGAGAAAACAATCAATAATACTTTTACATCTTATATGTATTAAAGATAAATAATCTTTATTTATTGCCAAAATTTACATCTTTTTATATAATTGAATCATAGCTTCCATTAAATGTTTTTTGATACAGAGACAAAAAAATATATTAAAACAACAACTGATTAGAAAGTGGGACTATCAGTCTTAGAAAGAATCCTAGAACATCAATTCCAAAAAAAATTGAAAATTCAGATGTGAAAATGGACAATCACTATAAAAGAACCAACCCTCCAAACTCAATAACAAGATATAAACCCTTGTTACTTTAAAGATTGTTCATGTGGCAAACATCCAAAAAAAAACCACCCAAATAAAAGTCAATGAAGAAAAGTATAAAAAAGTTATGCTAAAACAATTGAACCATAGCCTCCATAGAATGCTTGGGAAGGAAACACGTTCAACGTCGCTTGAGTAGCTCACATGCAACATAGGAATATGCAATATGTATCAACATTTTCCTCCTTACTTTCTATAACTCCTCCTCCTCAGGTTAGTTCATCTTCTCCTACTAACCTTCTCCTCCTTAGACTAATTCTTTACAGTATTTTTCTGTTCAAGAAGAAAAGATATGCACACCATCTCACAAGATGTTTCTTTTACTTGAAGTATTCTTGCTTTGGTAAACATATTTCTCAATCTATAGGGATTTGGGACTTCTCTTTGGTGTATATAAATAGAGATATGCTAATGCTTCAAGCTGTGTTTTAATACCTACCCAAAACTACACCAATTTGGGGTAGTTATATAGCAACAATGTAAAAGTATATAAATCATGGTGTTGGACAAGATTGAGCAGGAATCAGGGATTAAACAGACATGTTTTAGTCTTTCGTGGCTATAATAAATTTATATTGGAAGAAAAAATATAGAAATAATATTAAAGAAATTAGATTTTTTCTTTTCTTTTCTTAGGGCATTGAGTTTATTGTTTTTGTTGCTTACAAATAACTTGTGCATGTCCAGGAGATGCCAATGCACACAAATAGTTTGGCTCATGTATGTTCTTCTTTTTCACTATTAATCTGTGCCTGCATTAAATAGAAATCTCAAAGACTTTTTAGTAGCAGTTGATTAAATTATCAAACGAATAAGAATACTAGAAATTGTCAAGGAATACACTGTAAAATAGTAAATCTAAAATGTTGTTTAAGAGCAATCAAAAGTTTTTCTGTATTTAAACAATGGATTGAATTAATGGGTGTGTTTTTGTGAAACAAAATATGCAGGTATGTGTAGTAACGATGACATATACATTGTACAGGGTGAAGAGGATGGTCCAGGGATTCCCACATTCACAGTGACAATAATGAACACATCTCTATCTAAATGTAAGCAATGAAATGTTCATCTGCATTGTGGTTCGTTTGCATCATCAGATTGGGTGGATCCTCGAGATTTGAAGCGCATTTATGATGATGACTGCCTCATCAATTATGGAAGACCTATGGAGCCATTTGATTCCATTTATTTTATATACTCCAATACTTATACCCTTTGAGTGTTAAATTTGTCCAGTTTGTTTAATCTCACTACCCCCATGCTTAATGCCCTATGGATGGCATGGGAGATTTTTTTTTTCCTTTTGGTTTAAAATCAAGAATCATACTTGATTACTCTATTTTATTGATTTATAGTTCAAGGACATAACAAGTTTTTCTAAATTATATGGAGCCCTTAAATTCAATAATAGGTAATTTGGTAGGTGGTTGATTTCCGCTAAAGTTTAGGTACTGATTAGAAAGTATGTTGGATAGTTACTATTGCCAACTAGGTCAGCTACACCAGTAGGTTGGTGAGGATTGTTGTACATAATTTTTTCCAGCTAGCCAGTAATCTTCATTACGAGGATAATACAATACAAGTTTTTAAAAATACATTGATTTATATTTTTTATATTTTCTTAAATTTCATATGTGAAAGTGCAGTAGTGAATGCATAACATTCTAAGGGGACAAAACAAATGAACATGGAAAATATAAAATATTATTGAAAATAGCTAATATTTATCTAACAAGTTTAAGGGGTTGAGTTTAATTGGTTAAAGCATTGAATTATCAATGTGGAGATCCAAGTTCAAATCCCAAAACGGACATTTAAGATAGAATTCTAAGTTGTGACTCTTGTTTTTTCATAGTTGATTTCAAATGTGGAGGTGGTTTCTAAATAAGTGGATTTCTAAGTTGTGACTCTGAAAAATATATCATAAATGATAAAGTAGATATTTTTTCATAAAAAAATATATATCACTTGATTATTTTTTTAAATTTTACCTATTGAATTTTTAAATAAATAACTACTTAAAATTTATAATTTAAAATAACTAATTAAAATAAATTAATTAAAAAAATGTCTTAAATGTACAAAATAGAGTGCTAAACAAATTAAACTAAACAAAGGCATAGGCCCATAGCCTTAGTGATTGGGAAAACAATAAAATGTCTTAAATGTACAAAATAGACTGCTAAAGAAATTAATATTTCCATTAATTTGGTGATGCATTCAAGAACCAAACACATTTCTATCTAGTACCACTTTCTAAGAGAGAAGGTTGCAGGGCATGAGGTCAGATTGGAGTATGTGCCTATTAAGGATTAGATAGCTCTCTGACAGAAGCTAGGGGTTATTGCCCCTCCTCTTTCTAACTAGATGCATATATGGTGCATCTATCTAGGGGGAGAAATTTATGTCATATCATTTTCTCTTGGATTGAAGTGTGCTACCTCTAAAGGGGAGCAAGTAGTTGGTTGGTTGTTGTTGATAGGGGAGCTGGTATGTTTTCTTGAAGAAGAAGTGTTGTTGGTCAAAGGGGGAGAATGTGCTGCTATTTTAATTGAAGATATTTGGCCCTTTATCCTTAAAGTTAGAAAATGAGCTGTTGTGTAACACCCCACCACACAACCCTAGGGGAAGTTGCAATTAACTACTCAAACGCAACAATTTTTTTTTGTTTAAGTACAAATAACATGAAATTTCACTACCCATTGCCAACAACCCCTAAGGTTACGAGACTGAGTTTACTTAAACCCAAACAAGAAACATGAATTTAAATCATAACATTTAATTACTTAACAAATTAAATACACATACATTCCATACATGATAAAATTACATCAAAGGCATAAGAGATACCACATGTTTCCAATAATATAATTTACAATATGATTACAACACTCATTCCCCGAATGAGGTAAATCCAATAAACAAGGTTACAAATTACATCTTCCACCTTGATACAAAGAGGGGTAATAAATTACAATAATACTAAAAAGAATAAAGCATGAAAGTAACTGGATCCCACGAGCTCTCCAACTAGAAGTCTCGTCCACATGAACAAAAAGGATGACCCAACGAATTAAGGTGCACATTCCACCCAACCATGTGATACCCAAAGGCTTACCCCCCGTGCTAGGAGATAGTAACAAGGATTCCTAGGCAAGACCATCTACCTCTAGACACAGGCTACTCAAAACTGAATTAAATTAAATACAAGTACAATATCACATAACACAAAGGTTACAATGCTTCCAGAGTTAAATAATCAATTGCATCACTGATACAAACATACTATTGACTTAGGAGAAGTGTCATCACAATGTCACCTGGGATATCCTGGTAAGTCTTCCTAGGTCCCGACCCCCATCTTGGGATATCCTGGAAACCTCTAACGACTCCCAGCCCCTCATGCAAACCAATGCGGAATCAGTTATCTCTCGTAGAGGCGAGATAACGATCTTGCCATTCCAGGCCTTCTCGTCTCATCCCAAGTCTATACAAGCCCTTGTGTCCATGAGTGAGGAAAAATTAATCTTGTTAAGTGTTTGATACAACCTAAGCCTCTAATAAGTTTATTACGTTATCGCTGAATTAACTAACTTACAAAGAGTTTCCCTGACACCACTTTGTGTGTCGGCCCTCCTTGCAGGCCACTCCTCTAAGACAACATGTGGAATAAATCCACACCCATGGGTACACAAGTGCGACCTAAGGAGAATGACTCCCTATCCACGACATAAATTCAACACAAATCCCGTTCAAGATAATCGGGTATCTAACTGGATCCAACAAGGCGCACTACCCAGGGCAAAACAAAGGTTGACTAACACATTACGACAACCCTCAAAATCAAAAGACAACTCAATCTGGAAGACTTCATAACATTTACTCTATTTTCCCATCAACACGAAAGAGGGAGATTACATAAAGAAAGGCAATTTGACGATTTAATCACCCACTTTAGGATTTCCTAAATCCAAGCCAAACAATGACATATTGTTTATAATCAAGTACAAATAATTAAAATTGTTTGCAACTACTCCAGGGTAATTAAAATTACATTTGCAATATCGAAGAATTTAAACTAATACTTTATCTCCCTATTTCTCCAATTACACAAAATAATAAAAGTCCACTTTTTAAATAAAAGCATTTGATTATAAAATCCATTTTATTTCTCTCTATGATTATAGAACAATTGTTTTAAACTCCATATATAAATAAATATTAAAAACAAAATTTAAATATATGTCTCAAATAATATATCATTTATTTATTCCAACTAAATAAAAAAATAGCTCACTATTATTTAAAATATATATATATACAAATTATATATATATTATATACATATATTTAAATAATAATAATAAATTATTTATTTAAATTAAAATATATTATAATTTATACATATTATATATTTATAATATATGAATATTATAATATATATAATTATATATATATATTATAAAATATATATAATATAAAATAATTTTTTTAATAAATAATAATAATAAATAAAAATGAAATTTAAAAAAAATTCTTTAAAAAAAAAACAAAGGGTGAAACCCTTTCTTTGACTACCGAGACCCCAAAGAGAGGAGTATGGGCCATGACAAGTTGCTTAACCTCCTGTGGTCAGCCCATTTACTTTGTGGTAGTGCCCTCCCATTTGTGGGAAGCCCATTTTCTGACATCACCCTCCATGTGGGGGGCATGGTTGTGGTCTCCCCTCAAAAGCATAATAAAAAAATATTTTATTATCTTTTTTTATAATACTTTCAATAAAAATAAGAAGCGAGACCACAATGGGGAAAAATTCCTTTGTAAAATTTTTTTTGAAACCAATTTTCGAGTGTAAACACAATATATTTATAAAATATACTTGTATGTATGTATATATATAGGTATATTTATAAATATATACCTAAAATTTCATTCATTAAAGCTGTGTAATTTCACAACTTATAATTTGCAATAAAATTAATTTGTCAACTTTCCTGATATACGGGTTTAAATTTCAAATTTGAAATGAAATTTCTTTTGAATCTTTCAATTTTTCTATTGTTTGAATCTTCTTTGTTTTCTTTTCCATGATTCCAACAAAGTTTTTTTTTTCAAGTTTTGAAACAAGATTTGATATAGGTTTTTCTTTCAAACCAAACAAAGTTTAAATCTTTTCCAACAGCATATACAAATTTGAAAACTCTTTCAAAATGAAAACAAAATTATAGAAAGAAACCTGGTTTTTTCTCCAAAGCTTGAAAGATTGCCAATGGTGCTTTCAAACCTTATTTTGTTTCCAGCTCATCCAAGAAATCCAATCTTCTTCTTCAAATCCAAAAAAAAACTCACAGCAAATCCTTTCCTCTTCTCTTCTTTTTCCAATCCCTTTTTTTTTCTCCACAAATTCAAAATTCCCCTTCCAAAATGAAAATGCCAAAAAATGCTCTCATAGAGTTTCCCCAAATTTAGTCAAACCCTTAAAAATATCTCATCCACCAAATTTATTGCAAATTTGGAGATATTTTCATTTTTAAAATTTAAAACAAAATTGCTTTCCAAATGGAATTTCATGCATTTAAAATTTTCTTTTTACAAAAAGAATTCAAAATTTTGTAAAGAAATTCTTTTACATATTAATTTTCAAAAAGTGCAATTTAAAACATATTTTCATTTTAAAATAAAAATAAAAATTTAAATCAAAATATCCAATAATGCCAAAGCAACTAACTTAATTCAATTTATCACCATTAACTTAATTAATCAATAAACTAAATCTAGTCCAAGATTAAATTATTTTATTAATTAAATTGAATTAATCAATAAAATAACTAACATTTCAACATTGCAACCAACTATATTTAATCATCATTTTAACTACACAAGCCATGTAATAACCTTTATAATTTGAAATTAAATAAAAACCAAGGTGAAATGGACAACATTAAAATGACTAAACTCGACGACACATTATGACTAGGGTGATGACTTGGCACGGAAAACCTAGCTACTATCTCCCAATCGATTACCGTTGGTCAATGGACATGCTCAACCTATGAAATCAGGTGGAGTCAATGTCCTGTACCTGTCAACCTGCGAACAAAGAGTATATCGAACATGCATATATATGATATAATAAAACACACCGTGAAGAGGAAATCTTAGAATCGTAGGGTGCTCGCAAGCGAGTGATACAATCTCGTCCCCTTCACCAACACAAACTTTCTAACTGACGAGTCTAACATCAACAATATAATCAAAAGCATAAGCATCATTAATTACATATTTTCTAAGCTAATTGAAAACATGCCATAATGATAACATCAGAGTAAAATTCCATCACATCAAAATATAACATACACATCGCTTAACCATTTGCGATCAAATAGTAACCAAGTACCATAGTCAAAGTGCTAATAGAAATAACACATACATAGAAGAACACTGTTCGATCAAAAAGAGCAAAATGGATGGGTGCTACACCCTCCCCCTAGGGTCAGGCTTACTCCTGGAAGCCTACAAACAAATAGGGATAGAGCTCCCTCATCCTAGTTGCATCCTCCCAAGTGGATGACGTGTCATCCTAGGATCCCACTAGATCCTAACCTGATCAATATCTCACCTTCAAAGAGTGAGCGTTCTACGCTCCATTATGGCCACAGGCTCCAAAGCCAGCTGCTCATCCTCTACCTGTAATGCATTCCAATCAAGTACATGAGAAATGTCTAGATGGTACAACCGAAGAATTGAAACATGAAAAACATCGTGAATATGCGAGAGACTGGGTGGTAAAGCAAGACGGTAAGCAACTTGACCAATCTTCTTGAGTATCTCAAAGGGTCTGACAAAGCGAGGCGCCAACTTAGAGCCCTTCCCATAACGGATGGGACTCTTTTATGGACACACCCGCAAGAAGATTCTATCACCCACAGAAAACTGATGATCAACTCTATGCGCATCCACATACTTCTTCTTCCTATCCTACGCTGCCACCAAGTGCTCTCTAATCCTATCCACCTATTGTTCCATGTCCTACAACATCTCAGGACCCAAAGTCACTCTGTCCTCAAGTCGATCCCAACTCAAGGGAGTGCGACATGGTCGCCCATACAATGCCTGGAATGGAGGCATGTCGATAGAACTCTGAAAACCATTATTATATGCAAACTCTACCAAATAGAGATAATCTTCCCATCGTGTCTCTTGGTCCATTACATACATACGTAACATGTCCTCGAGGATCTGATTGACCCTCTCATTTTTTCCATTTGTCTCTAGGTGGTAAGTTGAACTGAAGTTCAACTGTGTCCCCATTGCATGCTGTAATGAAGTCCAAAGAGCTGAGGTGA
>VDFB02151427.1:0-20391 GCA_007258455.2 Sequoia sempervirens
GGACTTGAAAGTATGACAAATACCTTCATGAAGTGGAGAAACAACCCTCTTGATACCCTACTTGATGCATATGCAAAAGCTATGAAGGTTAGCACTGCTTTAAGTCAACATTTGTCTAGGACTTTACCATCATTAGGACCCACTGCTCACCCTGGACAAGTCCCAACTCTCAACTAGGCTCTCGCTAACCACACTCCTATCATGAATCTAGTACCTCAATTGCCTCTTGTCCCTCACCCAAGACCTCCTGTGAGTCAGGTTTCACCCATAATCAACTACCCTCAACAATGTGTAAATCAACCTCTTCATCCACAACCTCAGACTAGTTTTCCCATGTATCTGTAGAATTCTGAAGTATTAAATCAATCACCGAATGCCAATACTACAATAGGATATCCCTAGAATAAAGTGAACCAACCTCCATACAACAATCCTAACAAGGAAAGACTAGAGGAATTTTGTGAACAAGTAAAGAATCTAAATATGGAGGTAACTTATTTAAGGAACCAAAACAGTCAGTTGCTAGCTGCTTAGAGAAATATGTAGTCTAATCATAACAGAGAAAGTTGAGAAAATCAACAAAGACAACATTTTGATAGGGGGAAACATATCAAAAAGGGATATAACAACAAAAGAGGATATAATAATTATAGAGGGTATATCAATGACAGAGGATATAATAATGACAGAGGGTATATCAATGACAAATGACACAATTATGATAAAGGACAATCCTCAGGCCAAAAAATTGATAGAGGGAAAGGTGGTGGACAAGGGTTTGACTAGAGACAACCACCTAGATAGAACATGATTTAGAATATAAGGCCTAACAATGGAGGAGTTCCCACCCCATTGGATCAACCAGTTAATCAAGAGAAGCCTCCAAATGGTGTATATTTGGCTGAGGCTACTTTATCAGGATGGTGTAGGCTCCATAAAATGAGTCAACATTCTGAGTTATATTTTTAAGAGTTCTAGACAATAGCTTCAATTTTTCAGTATGAAGTGGAGAATAATACAGGTAGTCAGGAAATGGTGCCATCTAATCCCTCTGATTCATCAGTGTTGGTACTGAATCATGCTCCTTTTCCCCAAAGCAAGGAAAATGTACCTGAAGAAGAATCTGACCAACTAAAGGAAGAGGTAGACCAGGTGTGCAATGGGGATGAGATTACACAGTTATTTGATGAAAATCCAGTGAATGACAATGGCCCCAGGGATGAAGAAGAAGATTATGTTGAAGAGGTACAAACATTTAGAGGTCTATTAAGAAGTATGATTTGAGGGAATTGCCACATAGATGTCTACAGGCTGGAGGCCCCTTCACCACCTCTATTCCACTGAACAACTTCACTATGCCTCCAGATCCTAATTCTAGCAATAATCTGTCACATCCTCAGGTGTCTAGGAAATATTTATCTCAAGATCAAGGAGATATGAACTTGCCAAAAGGGAGAGGTATTGATGCAAACAAGGACAAGGTGGTGGAATACCCAAAGGAGACCCCTACTGATCTGAGTGAGGAACAATTGGCCATGTATGTTGCAGAAGAACTCAGAAAGCTAAAGGTAAGTCTCTCTACATTTGAGTTATTGAGAGTCCCAACCATTAGGAATGTAGTTCTAGGAGCTTATAATGCAAATTCTATATCACAAGATAAAACAGTTAGTGAAAGTGTCAACAAAGCATCTAGTTCTCAATCAATAGGAAGGAAAAATTAGACTCATAATCAAGTCCACATGCTTCCTAGAGATAAGGTAAAAGAGAAGGACAAAACTCAAGTTGCTCAAGTGGATACTTCCTTAACTCTGTTTCAAGGGAAGACAAACACTCCTCCATTCTTGATCTCTATTCGTATATTTGGTAAGAACTTGCATAACTATTTGTTGGATTCAGGGGCTTCCACAATGTAATGCCTTTTGGTGTCTATAGAGCTATGGGTATTACTCCTGCTGATTCCCAAAAGAAAGTTACAAAATTGGATAGAACTGAAGTTAATGTTGTAGGGGAGTTAAATATGATTCATATGTAGGTTGCTTCTGACCGTAGAATTCAGCAAGTTATTAATATACAAGTGGCTGATATACCTGATGCTTATGGCCTAAACTTAGGAAGAGACTTTACCAGGACCTTGAATGGATATGTCTCAAATGATCACTCTCACACGTGGCTTCCCTGGAAGGGAGTACCAAAGCATATTAGAATTGAAAGATAACCCAAAATGAAATACATGATCACAGAATATCACAAGACCTTCAATGAAATTCAGATAACAGAGGTGAGCATGGGAAATTATGTGCTTGTAGCCCCTTTTGAAGAGTCAGATATAGAGGAAGTCCTTATGTTCCATACTGCGTCTATTAACCTTACAACATAATCTAGTGGTATTGAAGATTTGGTGGAACCAATTGAAAATGATGATGATCCTGAAGATAATCAACTTAGTTTACTGGATAATTTCTAGGAATTCATTCAGAAGTGCATTGAGGATCAGATTCAGTTGGGTAGGGAAATGAATTTCAGATATTTTCTCTTGCCAAAATGGTGCAGAGTTCATAATGCAGCCCATTCAGAATTCACTTTCCGCTCATGTGTGGATACTATCATTAAAGTTGGAAGATACTTGGAGTGGAAAGAAAAGTTAGGCAAGGAATGCATTGCAGAGAGGTCAACAAATTCTAAATTTGGAGATGATGTTGTAGCTGATGTTGAGGTATCTCTTGAAGGGACTAAGTGTAAGGAATGAAAATCTGAGGCATTAGAGTTAACAAAGGAATATTTAAGTGAAGAGTTACCTATGGAGATCAAGGAGGATTTTCTTATAGAATTTAGTCAAATTCTTGGAAATATAGTGGAGGATGAGCTACAACAAGAAGGAGTTACCATGCAAGTTCCTCCCATTCAGAATAAGGATCCAATATAGACTAGAAATGAAGAGTTTGTTGCCAAGATTATAAAAGATTGGTCAAGCTTGAGTTATAGAATCAACCTAGAGTACTTGTTGTTACTAGCTTGGTTCAGGATACATGAGGATGAGCATTTAGAATTCACATGCTTCCAGTGTCAAGCAACCATAAAAGAGGTGGAAGAACAAATACAACTACCACAACATGCGATGGATATACAAAAGGCTCCAATGGGAGAATTCAACAAGTTGCTGATGAATGTCTTGAAAAACATGAGGAAGCACTTAATGGAGTGGTCAACATTCTTGATGACTGTGATCAAGAGTTTGAACCAATGCCAATAGAGGAATAATTTAGGGAGTTTTCTCATTTAAGCATTGAAAATTTATAGAATTTATGCATCAATGATGAGATAACTAATGTGGCTCATATTGATATGTAGGAAAATTTGAATGATGCTGAAAATAATAATATTACAGTCATAATTGATGGGCATGATCACATAGTTGCAAGTGAAAATGTGCTTAAAGGCTAGCCTACAATGCTTCTTCACGAGCGTCCTATTGAAAAATTTATTGTACAAGACAATGTTTTTGCATTCTCATCATTGATTCCTCATGGAAATACTTTGATAGGAAAAATGTTCCATGTTGATAATTCTGGACTTGTTCAATCTAAATTTCACTTTGTACTGTATAGTGATGCCTCCAGTTGTGTATTGCATGTTTCCAACACAAGGGGATTGTTGTAACATCAGTGGAGACCTCCTGATGACATAGATATCAACTCTTCACAATTGAAGAATGATGAATACCACATCCGGTCTATAACAGTACAAAATCAGGTTGTTTCTTTCTTTACTAAAAATTCTGAAGATTATCAATTCAATTATGGAAGTTTAGGAAAGATAACTTGCATACAGATTGATCATGGTTTCAATGAGTTGCCTTAATTGTTGATTATTCCTATCAATAAGGTTAAGTTTGAATGCTGCAATTTGGTGATTTACTTTGTTGAGTATAAGGATAGGTTTGCATTCTTAAGGACTATTACTTTCACCTTATTGCTTGTTCATGCACTAAAAATTCAAGTAGGTGTAGGTCTCAGTTTATCATGTCTCGTGATGAGTCATTTTGGTGTTTCTTTGTATATAGTTTGATTTGAATAAATGCAGATTGCTCTACTCTCTTTAAGTTTTTTTTTTCTGCTCTTGCTTTCTTTAGATTAGGTTGCATTAGTTTAGGGTTTTCCTTTGGTTTGGTTTGTTTTGCTCTACTCTTGCTTTGGAGGTCTTCTTGTTTTCTTCTAGAGTTGTTACACCTACTTGGAAAATCTTCTTTTGTTTAAGAATGTTTTGATTATTTCCTTGATGGACTTTAGTCATGTCTTGAATGGATGGTTGAGGTCTTTATTTATCATCAAGTAGTATAAATGTTTGATTTAAGGAAGATGGGTCCTTGGTTCTATTTGAATTTGAAGTATTCTAAAATATTATATCTCATACATCTTATGAATCGATGTGCGATTAGGGGTCCTTGTGAGGTCTTGTTAGGTGAAAATCTTGGCTGCTTTGAGTGCTAGCTTCGCCTCACAAAGGATATGAATATCCATGATGAAACTTTCACCGGGAATTGGACATTCAGGCAATGTGACTAATATCTTTAAGTAGACGTTCATTTTACTTGTCAAACCAGGGGACATAGACTTTAAATGGCGCAACAAAATATATGCACTAGGAATTTGTTTTGGTCAAATCTTAGCAAAAATACATACTGGAAAGAAATTCTATCTAAGCCATAGAATGGTAATGTAGAATTCTTTAACACAACTATGCTTGATTAAAATAGAAACCGTAATAGCTACGACTGAGGCACAAACCATGAACTAGCCTTATGCTGCAGGAACAGTCACAGGGATGGACTCTCTATGCTGCAGGAGTAGTGTAAGACTAAGTTTGCGTAAAAACTTCAAAAGATGAAAGCTAACTGGATATCAGCAGAAAAGAACATCTAACTAATTAACTATAGATACTTACTAAGTGGGCCCCCTTAGCAAGCATCTACTGATTACACAGATGCTGAACTCAGAACTTCATCGATCTTTATTCATGAAAATAGAATGAAATACATTGTCTTGTTGGTGTGAAAACTAACAACAAACTCCGCTTCTGGTCAAACAGATTCTGTCTTTCATTATCATACTGATTTTTACATGATCTCTGCTACTCTGTTTCTATCTTACCTAAAAAATTATCTATTACTCATTCTATTCATCTTCTACCACTACCTCGCGCAGGAGGAGTATCTTATTTTTAAATTAAAAGAACAACTAACTAACTAACTTCATCAAAGAAAGACATGGAAGTAAAGTATATCCCTGAATCAAGGAACAAACTTCATAAATGAATTTATGTGTTCAACCCGATTCAGAGAGAATCTAGCGCTCCACTCTCTCCAGATTGACTTTCCATTAAAAATCTTTCCAAATCAGTTTCGGTCAAAGAGTCTTTGGTGGAGCTTCCTCAAAGTCGTGTAGGAAATGGGCTTTACTGCAAGGCCGAGATCGGCTGCGCTTGACTCGATCATTCTTCAACAACACCGAAACAAAAAGGGTAACAAGCAGCAAGAGAAAAGGCCTTATGGGTACATACCGATATCTATTCATTAATCCACACATTTCAAATCTACTTCACCATTCAGCGTATCTGATATGCAAGGTTTTAGGGAGTCAACGAGGGCAATAAAATCTTGATCAAGTCAACCATGATAGAACAGCGGGGAATATAAAAGTGTCTTGCCTCGGGATATCCCCATAAAGGTTTCAACAAAGTTTAAACAATAACCGAAATATAGCAAAAATGAAATCATTTAAAATTTTATCATATCATCAAATTATGAGCATATTTTAGGCTCATCACTTCCCCCTACTTAGCCCAATGCTGGTCCTCCAGCATTAACTTTCCTGGTGATTTCTCTGAAGTCAGTAGTGGTTGCATGACTCTGGAATGGATGTCCAAACCTGTAATAGAATCCTTTAAAATCCCGGCACCTTTCATATCTGCGGTCTTCTAATTCACTATTAAGATTTGTAGCCTGATGAGAATACAGGGGCCACATTAGCACAGGAGGTCTGGATGTCAGTGGCAGCCACAATTCAAATCTTGTTTGAAGTCCCAATTGAATATATCTACTGGTTCGTTTGAGTGCAGCTGTAAAGTTGAGGGGACCATGTGGTTCTGACTTTCTTAACCCAACAGTCAATTTTTCCCATCTTTTCTCAGTTCTAGTATATGCTAATCTCCAAAATGAATATTGCTGTGCCTGGAATTCATCATATACTTGCTTTCTGATGTCAAATATTTTTGCTCTGGCTGAAACATTATTAATACCATATGTCAATGCAAACCAATCTTTCAGCATTGCATGTGGGTTTGAACTTTGAGAGCGTAATGGGACAGGCTCTGTTTTCTAAATTTCCTCATACGTTTCCCACTGTCTGCCATAATTCACCTCATTTGCTGCCCACGACATGAGTGCTCTCAAATGAATATCACCAATGTATGGAAGAGGATTCCATTATGTTTCAAGTGGTATTAAAAATCCATGCAAATAGAATTCACACAGAGAATTCCTTAACCAGTTAGGGGCTACTTGATATGCTTCATAAAACTCTTTGGCAGAATGAATTATGGGGTCTTGGGTTCTGGAAATTCTCATCAATTGAAACCATAAAAATTGTTCTTTGAGGCACAGAGCATAAACTCTGGGTGGCGGTCTACATTCCATAATTTGACCAGTTACCTTTAGCATTTCGTCCATTTTTGCTTTCAATTCAGCAATTTCCTGTTTCTGATTTTTAATTTTCTTTTTCAATTTCTTCTTTTCTATTTGCCACAGAATTTGTTGCATATCAGTCTGGGCAATGTGTCGAAAAGTCACAGTTTGAAGTGTAACTGTTTCCCAATTATTTTTAACAAATTCCAAAAATTCAATTAAAAAGGTCCTCCTATACACAACAATGGCTTTACACATTGTAGGATGAAATACAACTTCATTAGGCACATTTATTTGTTCAGCCTGTTCTTGTTCTTGCTGCAGGATAAATTCTTCTTGTTGCTGCAGTGAAGAAGTCTATGCTTCCTCTGAGAATTGCATAGCAGCATTAACCAGATCATCAAGACTTGGCAACTCGTGCCCATTATGCCCTGCTTCTTTTGTCTCTACTTGTTCCTCTTCAGGAATGACCAAACTCTGAGCAACATTCTTAGATTCATTCCGAGAAACATTAAATTCAGATTCAATAGACCCTTCTGAAATTACAATTACCTCAGGTTTCGGTGAAACAGGGGAGGTCCTAAATTGTTTCCTTGTGGAAACCCTTCTTGGTATTGATGTGGCTGCAGAAGGTGTTCCGGTAGGTTTTCTTTTTCTTGTTTGTTAAGGGGGCACTGCCCTACTAGAGGATGATGGTGAGCTGGAAATATCAATAGCTGTTGCTGTAGGAGAAACTGCTGCAGGGGAAGGTGCTATAGGAGAGGAGCATTGCCTTTTTTCTGAGAACGAGGGTCAGATTCTAGGGACCCTTCTGCATTTGATTTTCCTTTCTCCCTCCTAGCGGCAGACCTAGTTTGTACCCTAGTAGAGGATTCAGCTGTGACAGCTACAGGATCGGGTGCTATAGGAGTAGATGACCCTTGCCCTGTTCCACTAGTAGACGCAATTTCTTTCTTCTTTCTTTGAGGCCGTGGGGTAATTACCCTAGGGGGTTGTGGAGGTTGTAAACTCTTTTGGGCAACAAATTGTTGCCAGGAGAGAGGTGAAACGTCTCTCAAAGAGCGCTCAATAAGCAATTTAATAAGGCCATGATGGGTGACAGAGTTATCTTTCCCCTGTTGAGTTCCATGGGCACTTTGCTCTAAAAACTTTAACAAGAAATTCGGAACATTCACAACCAACCCATGCCTTATATGGCTTAATAATTTAAAATGATGAGAATGCAGGTAGGAAAAATGACCTTCACAGGTTAAATACCTCATTATATAAGTGGCATACTCTAAATATGAAAGGTGACACTGGCATCCTTGTGGAGATCGAGGAGGTCCATCGATGAGCATCAAAAAATTCCAGCCCTTGCAAACTGCGGCGCTCGGAAAGTTTTCTCCAACGTTTGCAGGGGCAGAGTTACCTCAACAAGATTACGTCTTTGGTTTGCAGCAAAACGAAATTTAAGACCCCCATATGGTGGCTTCCCCTTCAGAAAGTCTTCTCAAAAATTCTGTCGCAGCCTCCTCATCAAAATCATTTAAACTGAGAAAATAATTTAACCATCCACAGAGGCTAAATGCTTGGGCTGTCTGCGGGTTTTGCAACAACAATTCATGAGCTACAGGCTCATGTCGTACCAACTGACCACCCATGTCTGCAGTTTTTCTAGCTGAACTCAATTTTTTGCTGAAGATTCAAATTCTTTATTTCCTTTTCTGCTCTGGTTTTTCTCCGTCAGGCCGCCACATTTCTTTCTTTTTTCCAAAAATGAACTTTCTTAAACAAGCAGTATTAATCGTAGTTTGCAAGAAAAAGATGCATTAAAGAAGGTCATGCAATCACGTTTGGAAAGTACCAGAAATATATTAAAGAAAGATTATTTTGCAGTTATGGCAGCGGCGAAAAGACAGGTTTCAAACGATGGATTACCCCGCCCCCTACTTAAAAGATGACATGTGTCCTCACATGTACTAAAGAACAGGTAGAGATTCGGGGGATAATGACCAGTACATACATAGCAGTAATTGAATAGGATGAAATAAATCAAATATCACGATAAAAATATGTGGTACATTACTGCAAGTAATTACTGCGATGCGTGTGAAGAAAGATATTGTGTTGCATGAATTAATGAAGTTGGAAAGATATATCTTAATTAAGGTTGATCGTGGGATGAAGTGGATGGGTGACGTGGGCAGATGAAATGTACAAATGAAATAGATGGATGGGATGGATGGATGGAAGATAAAGAAGTGAGGTGGGGGCGATAAATGAAAATGGAGAAAAGGGTTTTCTTAAAAAGAAAACCTTTATTATGGGCATGCTTTTTGAAAATTACGGGAACACTGCAGGAGAAAGGCTAGAGCCTTTGGCTACAGGAAGAGTAGCGGGAGGAACCTGAATGAACTACTTCATGAAGTCTTCCTTGGAAACTAGCTTATGGTACAGTCGGAGTCGGTGGCCATTGACGAGCAATTTGAAACGGACTGGATCAATTGTGACCAGCTGCACAGCTCCATTGTCAAACACATTTTCAACCTCATAGGGGCCAAGCTAGCGTGTTGTGAGTTTACCCTGGTTTTCTTGGTACCTGGAATCATACTCATAATGATCAATGAGAATTTTTTTGGTTTTGATATCGCAGTCGGCACCATCTCTTTCCTCTTGCTATTGGATTGCACCCGTATGCTGCGAGGGTGGCTTTTCTCATTTCGTCCAAAGCGTTTAGCCTCTGAGGAGGCGGTCTTCTGTGCTTGATAAGTCCAATGTTGAGTTCAAGGAAATTTGTCCTCAAAGTTTTAGCCATTTCAAATTCAATGGAGTGCTGCATTTGTTTTCAGAGTAGAGCAACTCAAAGGTGTAAACCAGGTTGTTGTTTTCATGTAGTTCACGTAAATAGAGCTCGCCGGAAGTCTATTACTCCAGTCTTTCTTATGAATCTGCACTGTCTTTGTGAGGATGGCTTCAATTTCTCTGTTTGTTACCTCCGCCTGACCATTGGCTTGAGGATGATAGGGGCTGGACTTCCTGTGTTTGATCTTATAGTCATTCATAAGTGCAGTGATCAGATTTGACGTAAACTGAGCTCCTTGATCAGTTACAAGCTCTCTGGGAAATCCAAATCTGGTGAAAATTTGTTCATACAAAAATTCAGCAACTTTGTTATCTCGGGCATTAGTCATAGCTTTTACCTCGACCCATTTTGTGACATAATCCGTGCAAACTAGAATATATGACTTTCCATTTGATGGTGGATCAATTGGCCCCACAAAATCCATCCCCCATTTATCAAAAGGGGTGACTATCACCTGCGGATATAGTGGCATTTCATCTGACTTAGTTGGTCTTCCCATACGCTGGCATCTGTCACACTTCCTTGTATAGGCCACAACATCCTTGTGTAATGTTGGCCAGTAATACCCTGTTGTAAGGACTTTCATTGCTATTTTTTTTGCTGCAAAATGCCCTCCACATGGTTCATCATGGCAGGCATGCAATATATCATAAGTCTCATCTTCTCTTACACATCTTCGCATTACTTGATCAAGGCTAGTATAGAACAGACAATTGGCAATCCAGGTAAAGTTGAAACTTTTCTCTGTCAACAACTTCTTTTCTTTTGGGGAAAAATGAGCTGGTATTCTGTTTGCTGCCAGATAATTAGCAATATCTGCATACCAAGGTGTATATGCAACAATGGAAAACAAGTGTTCATCTGAAAATCTATCATCAATGACCTCTTGTTCCTCAGATGCAGCTGATTAAAGTCTTGATAAAAAGTTAGCTACGACATTAGCTCTTCCTGGTTTGTCAATGATTGTGATATCAAATTCTTGTAACAACAGGAGCCATCGTGCCAATCTACCAGAAATGGTAGGTTTGTTCATCAGGTACTTGATTCTTTGCATGGTCGGTGTGGACAAATGTCGGCGATAACTAACATAATGCCTAAATTTATTCAAAGCATATACTCGCAGAAGCAGATTCCTTTTTTGTAACGATTATAGTTGAACTTAGGACTATGCCGAAGGTTTGTTGATAAAGTAGATAGCATGCTCAATTGAATTTTCTTTTTGACTTAAAACTGCTCCTATACCCAAATCAGATGCATCAGCATGTATGTGAAAAGGTAGATTCTATTTTGGACCTTGAAGAACAGGGGCTTTAGTAAGCAAGTCCTTTAGAAGGATTTTTAAGTAGGCCTCAGTCCACTCAAATTGGGAATCTTTTGTTAACAAAGCATAAAGTGGACTGACAATTTTACTAAAGTCTTTTATAAACCTTCTATAATATCCTGCATGACCCAGAAAACTTCTAACATCTTTTTGTTTTGCAGGAGTTTGTAAATTCTGAATAACTTCAATTTTAGCAGGGTCAGCCTGAATTCCATTCTTTGAAATATGATGACCTAAAACAATACCTTCTTCCATCATTAGAAAGCACTTTTCACTGTTTAAGGACAAATTTTTCTCTCTACACCTTTTTAATAATTTTTCTAAATTCACCCGATTAGCTTCTTCAAATGTGACTCCATATGTAGTGAGAATCATCCTTATAAATTTCCATACATTTTATGAGGATATATCAGCAAATATACTAATAATTCTTTGCTCTGCAGAATGTTCTTTGAGATTGCATTGCATAAATAAAAGGCAAGACCGAATAAGCAAATGTTCCCCATGGGCCGGAGTAAAAGTGGTCTTGTCTTGATCTTCAGGGGTAATTTTTATCTGATTATACCCATTGTAACCATCTAAGAAGGAAAAATATCTTTTACCAGACAGTGAATCTAGTACTTGGTCTACAAAAGGTAATGGAAAATGATCTTTCTTAGTGGCATTGTTCAACTCTCTATAATCTACACATACTCTCCATTTTCCTCCTTTCTTAGGGACAATGACTAATGGAGAAACCCATTGGCTGTTAGAAATTGGGTAAATAAAACCAGCATCAAGCAACTTTTGAAGTTCATTTTTTACTATTTCTCTAAGTGTTGGATTTACTCTTCTCTGAGGTTGTCTAACTGGTGAACAATCTTCTTTGATATATATCCTATGAGTATAGACTCGAGGATCTATTCCTTGCATGTCCCCATATTCCCATGCAAAAGCTTTATGCTGTTCTTGTAGCATTTTTAATAAGTCATCCTCTTGAGACTGAGACAACTTGCTATTAACATTCAAAAAATGATCTGGAGACAATTATATCTACTTAATGAGATTACTCATAGAATCAACAGGTAATGTTTGTACCTCTTGTGGAAGCAAGTTATGAAAAATTGTCGGAAGTTTAGGCAATGAACTCTCGGAATCTAGCTGCTGCAGGAAACATTGATGCTGACTGTCACTTGGATCAGATAAACTATCTGCATCAAGATTGAATTGCAGAATTTGAAAAAGCAAAGCATCTTCACTTTGAAGTTGAGAGAATGGATCATTTTGAAGCATCATCAATTGAGCCAAAGAATTGGCTTCTTTAGTTTCTTCTCCCACATCTAGCCAAACAGGTTGGGACAAATCTGGTTGAGGTTTAGCAGGTGGATACAAAGCCAATTTCTTTGTGGACTGCCCATCAGAAATGGTCATATCTCTAGAACGACATCCTATAAAAGCATCAGCAGTTGCTAACCGTGGCCTACCAAGGATAACTGGATACCCTCCTAAAGTTGTCTTAACTGATAATATTGTAAAATCAGCAGGATACTCCCAAGATTCAAGAGTAACAATTACATCTTCTATCATCCCATCAGGTTTGACTGTGGAGCTGTCTGCAAGCTGCAGAACTGTGGGTGTAGACCTAATGTTTGAAATATTCAAGGAGTCCATAGTATGCTTTGTCATTACATTAATGGCAGCTCCTAAATCCAATCAAAACATTTTTTTACAACTTGGCCATTTATATGTATACGTACTCACGAGGGCTTCCCGAGTCAATATACTTTGGAATGACTACATTTCCCAACATTATATCAGCCAATTTCCTAAGACATGAATTGTTTGGGGATCCTTTTTCTTCGTCAGGGCTTCTTCAAAGCAGGCTTCTTTAATAGTTTTTTCCAAAAATGGGAACATCTTTAATAGCACGAAACAAAGGGATTTGAATTTGCACATTCTTGAGGCTGATCTAGTATATCAAAGTGGGTTCTTCGAGTTTAGATTCAATACTTTGCAACCTCTGAGGAAAAGCTGGTTTATCTTGTCTCTACAAAACAGGTTCCATAGAAACTGTATCGGGTATAGGTATATGCTCAGTGGGAACAGCAGGTGCATTAGGTTCTTCAAGGGAAGAATAAGATATTTCTGTAATCAGAAGTGTGGTTTGGGAATGAGTAAAAGTAGTTCGGACCTGGATGGATCGGCTAACATTTAAAGGCATAAGCTTGATGTTGGTTGGCCCTGGTATACCATTTGTTGGGCCTAGCTGGCATTGCTTAATGTGGGATTAGGCAGCAGTGGACGACAAGCGTTGCTTTGGAAGTCGAGGATTTGTAGTAGTTACTTTCTGCAGGAGGAAGTGGCATAAGGGCACATTGTTGTGGTACATGGAGGCTACAGGAACCCAGGAGACTGGTTTTGCCATTGTTGAGGACCTCTCCATTGAGAATTTTGTTGCCAATTTCCTGAAGGTGGGGTCCATTGACCTTGTGGCTGCTGCCAACCTCCTTGAGGAGATTGCCACTGCGGGGTTTGATAATTAGGCTAGCTTGGTTGAGGCAGATTCCATGGTGGTGGTGGTCCATATGCTTGTTGCCATTGGTTATTATAGCTAGAATAGGGATTACCAAAAGTTAAAGGGTCTTGAGGCATACCTTGCCTTTGGGCCCATGGTCTCCTTTGTGCAACAAAGAACACCTGATCATCATCACCTTCCACTGGTTTTGAAATCGGTAGGCGGCAGTTGGTAGCTTCCAGTTAGCCACCATCTTGCGTTTTGCAATCCGCGCTTCTTTATCTGTTAGGGGCCGAACTCAGCCAAAGAGCTACCTCAACCGCGCGTGTTTTTACAGGCTTGCATAGTATCAATTGTGTAGCCATATTATTAATGATGTCACCTTCGTCGGATACTTGATTTGTGATCTCCATTCGGGAACTCCACCAGAAGAAGACTTCCCCACTGAAGCATGATGACCTCGACCTTTCTTAACTATTGCTCAAGAGTAGTTAAGGCATATCTTTTGTATATCATCCCAAGGCAGTTGAGTTATATCACCTCCTCCCATTAGGTCAGGGGCATCAATGGGGCATCAGTTCCCCTTGAAAAGAGTAGTTTCGAGAGTCACCGTTAAGGTATGGTTTTGAGTTTCTTTTTTAATGAGAAACAAAACTAGCGGAAATATGATCTTCCAGACTTTCATCCTCCCTTACTGTTGAATTGAATATGTCATCACCTTTCTTTGGCACTCTTACAATATTCCTTATATTTTCAGAAATTTAAATGCATGGCTGCCCAACTATTTACAACGGCTCTTCCCAGACTCATGAACCATCTGAGAGCTCCCTCCTTCAAAGTGGAAGGAAATAGCTTCAGTTTATGAGCGTCGGTGTTGTAGTCATAACTGCAATAGAGGACATCGAATTCAAACAGAAAGGTTTCTGGATCTTCTGTGACCAGGCCATAAAACTTTGGGAGCAAGGAAGAGGAGATGTTTTTAAGATTATCAGTATCTTGTTGGAGAACAATGGGAAACTCAAATGTAGGAGGTGGATTATTAGGTGGATTATTTGCCATGTCTGGGTGCTGGAATAGCAGAGCAAATGGATTTTCTTCAGGTTCGTTATCAGCTGGGTCAAATGGTAGTTCAATAAACAAATTTTCATGGAGGAACCTTCCCAGTGCGTCTCTCCTTCTTCTATGCATGCAATATGGTGAATAACGGCTTGAAAGATTTTGAAATTTTTTGACTAACGGACTAAACTAATGCTGAAAATGACTTTGTCAGACTCCTAGTTAGACACCATCCCCGACAACGGCACCAAAAATGGCTCGCACTCACAAAAGGATATGAATATCACAGTAAAACTTTCATGGGAATTGGACATTCCGACAGGTGACTAATATCTCTCTGTGGGCGTTCATTTACTTGTCAAACCAGAGGACGTAGACTTTAAATGGCGTAGCAAAATATATGCACTAGGAATTTGTTTTAATGATCAAATCTTAGCAAAATACATCTTTGGAAGAAATTCTATCTAAGCTACGGAATGGTAATGCGAGAATTCTTTAACTCAACTATGCTTGATTAAAGCGAGCTGTAGCATTTCTGTTGAAGCACAAACCATGAAGCTGGCCTTATCTTTGCGAGGAGCAGTCCGCGAGGATGGACTCTACAGTGCGAGAAAGGTGTAAGGTAGGATTTTGCATAAAACTTCAAAGATGAAAGCTAGCGGATAGCCAGTAGAGAAAGAACATCTAACTAATTAACTACAAATACTTACTAAGTGGGCCCCCTTAGCAAGCATCTACTGATTACACAGATGTTGAACTCAGAACTTCATCAATCTTTATTCATGAAGACAGAATGAAATACATTATCTTGTTGGTGTGAAAACTAAGAACAAATACATACAGTCCAAAATGATTCTATCTTTCATTATCATACTGATTCTTACATGATCTCTGCTACTCTGTTTCTATCTTACCTAAAAATAATCTATTACTCATTCTATTTCTCTTCTATCACCACCTCGCGCAGGAGGAGTATCTTATTTTTAAATTAGAAGAACAACTAACTAACTAACTTCATCAAAGAAAGACGTGGAAGTAAAGTATATCCCTGAATCAAGGAACAAACTTCATAAATGAATTTATGTGTTCAACCCGATTCAGAGAGAATCTAGCGCTCCACTCTCTCTAGATTGAATTTTCATTAAAAATATTTCCAAATCGGTTTCGGTCAAAGAGTCTTTGGCAGAGCTTCCTCAAAGTCGATGCGAGGGAAATGGAGGAAACTCTTGCAAGGTAGAGATCGTACTTGGCTTCGATCATTCTTCAACAACACAACGAAACCAAAAAAAGGTAACAGGCGATGCAAGAAGAGGCATATAAGGTACACATACGATATCTATTCATTAATCACACATTTCAAATCTACTTCACCCATTTAAAGAATTATTATACGATATACGACCGAACACGAGTCAGCGAGGGGCAATAAAATGCAATCGAAGAGTCAACACAGAACGCGGGGAATATAAAAGTGTCTTTACTCACGGGATATCCCCATAAAAGGTTTCATCAAAGTTTAAATAGCCATGAAATAACAAAAATGAAATCATTTAAAAGTTTATCATATCATCAAATTATGAGCATATTTTAGGCTCATCACCATTCACCATGGGTGGTGAAATATTCCCATTTGGCCCAATTTTGACCTTTGAGCAGGAAAAAAGTGAAATTTAAGTTTAATATTGCTTCATGTTAGCCTGTGATGAGGTATTAATGGGTATAATAGGTGAATTTCCTATAAAATAACCTCTCTAAGATCATTTTTACATCGATTAACTCAATTCACATCAATTCTTCATTATTCATCCACCAATATTTCATCTCAAGTTAAGCAACTTTAGGTTTTATCATTTCAAGACATCAAGAAAGCTCCAAAAGACATTCAAGGGCTGAATCTTCCTCCATTGCTGTGAAAATTGAAGATCAACATCATGGAAAGGTAATCTATTCCACTATTTCATGTTTCATTCCATTCTTTTAGCATTTTGGTTTAATTACCTAAACAGGGTTTGACCAAGGCAAACCCCCATGCCCTAACATTCACCATTTCATCTCCTCTTCTTGTGTGTTTGTAGATTTAGGTCCCTTGGAAGGTTGGAAATAACTAAAGATCAAGTTGCAAGGTTGCTTAGGTCTTCTCTTCATTCAACAATTCAAAATATAAAAAAAAACTCATTTTCAGACCCGTAAATCAAAATTTCAGATGTAGACACCTGTAGGAAGTCAAAATGCAGATTGGAAGCTTCAGAATCCACCTTTGAAAATATACAAATTAAAAAGTGGACTCATTCTCCATGGGTGACGAATGATTCCCACTCCAGGGCCAATTCTGAGTTTTCTACATTTTTTAGTACCCTTTTGATAGAAACAGGTTTCAGCTCAGTTTGACAAAATTGGGACTAATTCGCCCAGAATGGTGAATGAGTTCCTCCAGGCCTGAAAAAAATATCAACAACATTTTAAATGTAATTTCTAGTCTTCTTCAACATTCCAAGTGCATAGTTTTATTCTGATTCATTTATGTTGCATTTTCCCATTCATTTGTAGGTGATTTTGTTTTACACAATGTGTTTTCAAACATTGCATATTTCTTAGGTTTTGCATTCATAATTAGTCAATTGCATTTTTTAGTTACAATTAGTTCATCTCATTTATCCTTAATAACATCATACACATCCTAATTTGAATGAACCCTTTAGTATTTTTGGCCTACCTCTCTCCTTTTAGGTGAAAAATCCTAGAAGAGTTAGAGAGTCTTGTGGTGCCAAAAATCTACGGTTCACTAAGATAGAGCTTAAGGTTTGGGTATGAGTTTGGGTTGGGTTTACGGTTAGGGTTTGATTATTGTTAGGGTTTAATTAGAGTCTAATTGGGATTATGGTTATACAATAAAGCTTGGAGTTTGGGTTAGCATTAGGGTTCAATTAGGGCTAGGGATTAATTATGGTTACAATTTAATTAGGGACTAATTATGGTTTAGTTAGGGTTAGGTTTAGAGCTCTGAATTAGGGTGAGGTTTAGTGGGGTTACCTATTTAAACTATGGTTAGTGTTAGTGTTCAATTAAGGTTAGGGACTAATTAGGTAAGGGTTATGATTCAAATAAGGTTAGTGTTTAATTATGGTAAGGGTTAGTGTTTATTTAGTTAAGGGTTACAATTCAAATAAGTTTATTTTTTAGATAATGGTTTAATTAGGGTTAGGTTTTTATTAAGATAAGGGTTAATGTTAGGGTTAAGGTAAGGTTCAACTATGGTTATCATTATAGTTAAGGTTCTATGATAAAACTTATGTTTTGGGTTTGGGTTTAAGTTGAGGTTAGGGTTAGGGTTATATTATAGTTAAGGTTTGGGTTTTATTAGGGTTTAATTAAAGGGTTATGGTTCTATAATATAAAGCTTCAGGTTAGGGTTAACACTAGGGTTCAATTAGAGTTAAGGTTCAATTCGGGTTATGATTAGGGTTTATTTAGGGTTCAATTAGGTTTTTTTCAGGGTTAGGATTATACTTTAAAATTAAGGTAAGGTATAGTGGGGTTAGGTTTAAACTATGGTTAGGATTAGGGTTCAACTAGGGTTACAATTAAATTAAGGTTCAATTAGGGTTAGGGTTTAATTAGGTAAGGTTTACTACTCAAATAAGGTCAATGTTTAATTAGGGTTAGAGTTAGGGTTAGGTTTCAATTATACTTAGGGTTAGGGTTTGATTACGATAAGGGTTACTATTAGGGTTAGGGTTAAGGTTCAATGATGGTTAAAGTTATAGTTAGGGTTCTAGGATAAATCTTATGGTTTTGGTTTAGGTTTAGCTCAGCATTTAAGGAGGGTTAATTTAGGCTTATGATTCAATAAGAAAGCTTGGGGTTAGAGTTAGCATTAGGGTTTAATTAGGGTTAGGTTTAGGGTTAATGATAAATTAGGGTTGGGGTTTAGGATTACAATTCAATTAGGGGTTAGGTTAGGGTTCAATGAGGCTTAGGATTAGGGTTCAACTAGGGTTAGGGTTAGGGTTAGGGTTATGTATGATTAGGGTTAATGTTATGGTTAGGGTTAGGGTTTAATTACTGTTAGGGTTATAATTAGGGTTCTGCAATAAAACTTAGTATAGATTAGGGTTAGTATTAAATGTTATGGTTAAGATTCAACTAGAGTTTGAGTTTAGGGTTAGGGTTAGGTAATATTATGATTATGGTTCAATTATAAATAGGGTTCTATTATAGATAAGATGCAATTATTGTTACAATTAGGGTTATGGTTCAAATAGAGTTAATATTGAACAAGGGATATATGTAGGGTTCAATTAGGGTTACTATTAGGTTAGGGTTATGATTCATTTAGGGTTACATATAGGGTTCAATTATGGTTACTATTAGACTTAGGGTTATTACTCAATTACGGTTATAATTTTGGGTTAGAATTAACATTTACATTAAAGTTAATCCTATGATTAAAATTATGGTTATAATTCTATATATAACCCTAAAATTAACCCTAATTCTAAAATTAACACTAATTCTAAAATTAACACTAATTTTAATTATAACCCCAACCCTAACCCTAATTTTAATCCCAAAACTAAACCTATGTGTACCTCTAATATTGATTGTAACTCTAGCCCTAACACTAACCCTAACATAACCTTAACCCTAATCTTGGCCCTAATCCTAACCCTAAAGTTATACCTAGCCCTAACTTGAACCCCATCTCTAATTCTTACCCTTACCCTTACCCTAACCCTAACCCTAACTTTATCCCCAACCCTAACTCTAATTTTAACCTTGACCCTAACCCTAATACCAACCCTACCTCTAATTCTTACCTGACCGTAACCCTAATCCCAATTTCAAACTAAACCAAAATCTAACCCTAACTCTAATTCTATACTTGACCATAATTGTAACCTTAACCCTAAACCTAACCCTAACCCTAATTCTATCTCTAATCTTAATCCTAACCCTATCCCTAACCCTAAACCTAGCCTATCCCTATACCTAACCCTATCCCTAACCCTAAACCTATCCCTAACCCTATACCTATACCTAACCTTAAACCTAACCCTATCTCTAACCCTAATCCTAATCCTATCCCTAACCCTATCCCTAAATCTAACCCTAACTCTAACTCTAAACCTATTCCTGACCCTAACCCTATTCCTAACCCTAATCCTAACCCTAACCCTAATTCATTTAATGTTTTACATGTTGCACTACGAATGCTACTAGCATATATATATATATATATTTAAAAAACATTGAGAGATATCCTTCTCGAGGTGCCTATTTTTTAATATATATCTTACATAAACGTTCATAGGTTCCTCAAAAAGGATATATCTCAACGTTATATATATCTATATATATTATTAAAAATATATATATATATATATATATGATAGTACCTAGTTTAGGCACAACGATCAATTCGCAATCGATCTCCGAAACTCACAAGAAGAAACTAAAATCACCAAATTGCTAAATCCACAAGATAAAAATGAGCCTAATCTCATTGGTAGTTATAGAAAATCCCATTACAAATGTGTTAATAAATACAATAGGATTTTGAAAACCTCATAAATCCTAATCCACGAAAACCAGAGAGGTAGAAGCCAACTAAGCGTAAAGTTCAAGGATGCAAAAACCATGAGAATGCGAGCTTGATGATTCTGGGAGCTCACTAGCTGTGGACCACAAGTATGCAAGAACCAACAATGCAATTCTAAGTTAAATTAAATGATGCCACCACCGTGGATTTCCACAAGAAAAATTCCATAGGTGGCAGCCTACACCAAGAAACCTACAAATGACATAAAGGACATCGACATCAACCTTGTGGAATCATCCAAAGAGATTTCCACAAGGCAAAACCCGCAAATGGAGACTTAGTCAATTTTGAGATTTACAAGGGGTGCTTTAAGATCTCGAAGGCAACATGGACCAAAGGTCAAAAAGTGAAGGCAAAAAGAAAAAAGCAAATGGACATAGGAAAACTCAATGGAAAA
>VDFB02151428.1:0-10534 GCA_007258455.2 Sequoia sempervirens
ATGTTATTGTGTCATCATGTCAAACACCAAGTTTCGTGACCCTAAATTGAATTGTATATCTTGAGGCATGAGTGTGGGGTCCCATGGACAAAGGCATCCCACAAAATTTAAATGGGTGCTACTGAAATATTTTAGGGATATTATAAATTCTGGGATCCCATGAATTTTGTAGTGTAGATTAAGCTTTCAAATTTATGAAGCTAGTGGTCTCATGAATTTAATTATTTTGCATATTCAATTTAATAGAGTAAATTAAAATATTAAATAATAAAAAATTAATCGATGAGAATTTAAAAACCCCAATTGATTAACAAGTGGCAAAAAAATCCTTAATGGTCTGGTGAATTTTATTATTTTTTATATTCAATTTAATAGAGTAAATAAATATTAAATAATAAAAAAATTAATGGATGAGAATTTAAAAACCCCAATTGATTAACAAGTGGTAAAAGAATCTTAACTTGGCAAGACAATTTATCACCCCACCCCAAATGTACCAGCTCATATCTTCAAACTAAAAAATAGGGGTTGATATTTTTCAGGAAAGATTCCAATTAATCTTAAAACATATTTGCTTTCAGCTTCAGGATCTGCTTCATCAATTTTATTATTTTGCATATTCAGTTCAAAGAGTAAATAAATATAAAATAATGAAAAAAAGTAATTGGTAAGAGTTCAAAAACTCTAGATGATTGGTCCTTGACAAAAAAAATTTCTATGTTGGTGGGACAATTTCTAGCCTCACCAATAATGCACCCACTCAAATCTTCAAACTAAAAAGTAAAAGGTCCTATTATTTAAGAAAGGATTCTAATTTATCTTGCTTAATGAGACCCCTCCACCTTCAAAATAAATCTCGAAACCCTAATTTAGAACTAGAAAACAGATGCATATTCATCCATAAGGCACCTGGCCATGGTGGGGTCATCGTGCATGTGTCGATAAACCAGAAGCAGCAGAAGCATAATAAGCAGGGCTACTAGATGGGTCTACCTGGCTAGGGCCTCCTTGTTCGCGGAGAGTGGACTTGTTGCCCGACACAGAGAAACCCACTACCAATCTGCCGGGTTGTTATTGCTGAAGTTTGCTTTGTGTAGCTGGTAGCCGAGCAAAACACCATCATGGTTCAATCTGTACAGCACTCCATCGATTAATCTACAAGGAATAGCTTGAAATCTAAAACTTCTTTTTTGTGTACAATTGAAGTTACAAAGGAGACCGACATTCCTCAAGATATATGATTAACTGCAAGATCCAGTTCTCAGTTCATGGTGATCTCTTCCAATCTTAATTTCAGCGAACCGCCAGAAAATGCTAGAGAACTACAGAAAAACAATGATGACTTATATGTGACGTGAATTAGAAAGGAGACACAAGTGCAAGTGGAGCTGCAAACCACAAACTAAGCCAAAATAGTGACAGGTGCTTCCACAGGTCAGCTGTAAATGAAACAGTCGCTCTTGTAATCATTACTTTGCCTAATGTTTGTTACACTGCTAAAATATATATTTTCCCTTCTTAAAATCAATCTGCACATTAGGACTCTTCAAAATATAGCAAAATGCATGGGAATTAGATATTTGTTCGATTCTCCCAGAGTACCCCTGCATGGTTGGAGGGTAGATCACGTGAATGGAGTGGTGTATATTAAGACTTTGCTTTGCAGTCAGCAGATATTGATTCTTCCATTTAAAAAAAGAAAAGAAAATCTACTGAAGAAAATAATCAACAGATTTATATCCAAAACCAGAAATTCGTTAAACATATCATGTTCAAATCAGGAAAATTTTGGATGAAGAAAGATTTAAATAAATTAATTTAAATACTTATACAAAAAATCTTTCTTATTCTAATTGGAATAATTTATTTATTTAGTTAGTTATTTATAATTGAAATAGAATTTTGCATTGCTGTAATCTTAACTTTAACTTTATTGGGCCTAAACACAAACACCAAATAATTAATAAACCCTATCATTCAATCAAAAACAATTGTAAAACCATATCAATGTTATTTTTTTTATTTCCAGATTCATTCAATGAAGTACCAACAACTATGCAATTATCCAGTGGTAGTGGAGTTCAATCATTATGGTGGAGTAAATTTAGAGCTGAATTCTTTCACTTGTTCATTGCTGATCTGAAAAGCCTTAGCCAAGACCTCCTCTGAAATTGCAGGATTAGACCCGAAAAGTGTAAAAGGAAGAATCTGAGCTCCAGGCAACTGACCCTATATTCTGCTGAAACTCCTTCTTCAATTTCTGAGAATATAAAACATTGTTAGTGCTGACAAAGGCAGCAATAATGGTGCCTTTCATGAAGTATACAATCTCTGTTATTGCTGCTTTTGCCACCACCAACAATGTTTTATACTCTGAGAAATTCCAAGGGGATTAGCGCATTTTCAGTAGAATATGGTGTTTTCCAAGGCTATGGCAATTACTCCTTTTGATAATCCGATGCCTGGAGCTCAGATTCTTTCTTTTACACTTTGGGTCTAGTCTTGCAATTCTTATTTGCATTCATATCATTTTGATCTCTTTTCTGATCTTTACACTTTTTATTTTGATTGTTATTACAAACCAAAGGAAGAACAGTTAAATGACATATCTCCTCTAGTTCAAACCCTGCAACTCATTCTTTGCTCCACAAGGCATTGGCATTTTGAAACTTTTTAACCACAAATCAACTTTTGAGGTGTAATAGTATAGAGGTCAGCAACCCTACAAAATAACAGTACGTGCTTAAAGAATTTCAGGAAAGTAGATATGCCCATATCCAAAAGGCTTTTCCTTCCATTGGCATTTGATCTTTTCGTACCTCTCCCTCTCAGATGTTCTCTTTATCTTGAAATAAATTTGGCAGACTTTCCATCTTAGCAAAATTTTCTTCACTTTCTAAATCAGAGCCATATCCCTCTGGGAGCCATATCCCTCTGGCCAGTTAATATCTCCCAAGTGAAGTGAATTCCAATCAACTACAATATATAGAGTGAAGTGAATTCCAATCAACTCAATACATAGATTGGGATCAAGTTCTGGTATGTCACAAGGAGAAGGAGTGCCATTAATCTTTACAAAATACCTTTTTTTTGACAAGATGAAAAGCCTCTTCTGCTGCTGAATCATTCCATTACTCTAATTTTGGAAAGCAAACTGTGTATTAATTTACCTCACAAATTTCTTTTCATAAACTCCTTTTCCCACAAAGGTATAGATGGTATCCTGATAACTAGAACATTCAAATAAGAGTTAGACCATAAATTATGCATACAAAAGAATATGGTCCAACCACACTCTACACTGCATTAGAGGCAACCCATTACTTCTCCCGAGATTTACTATGAAAAAGAAAAGAAGATACTAAACATACCCAAATACTCAGAACCAAGTCAACAATACCAAAAATCATAGTACGCCATATGACATCTAAAAAAAGGACCAAAGAAATGAACGTTAAAAGTCGGTCAAACTACAAATCTAAATGTGTTTCACTTTCTGTACCTTTTGTTTTTCTGGGACGAAAGAGATCCATGACCTCAGGAAAATACGATGGTGTCCATTGTGGACCACCTTTCACTGATTGGTTTTTCCTCGAACCACCCATTCCTCCAACTCAAATGAAAACCTTGGATACTTATCCCTAAATGAAACAATTCATAATTACAACTCAGAAGAAACAAAAACATAAAATTCATTCAATTCTAAAGTGATTATTAAATAAAATTACCTACTTGAACAAACAGATAATCCAAACGAAAGAGGACTTTCAGTCCGAAAACCTAAAAACAACAAAATGGCCGTCTGTTATGGCAGCTTGAACAGAAAGCCATTCAAAAATAATTGCAAAGTGCCTTCCCAACAGCGTGAAATTTCAAATTGCCCCAAGAAATAAAATTAAAACTACCATCGCTGATTTCCTAGGACAACTGAAACTATGTAAATAGTTGCTTTTCCTGCATGAATTCTGAGCTGTCTGAATTCTAGGCTGTCAAAGCACAGATAAATTTGCTAAATTTAGGTGTCAGAAACGCACACTGACCTCCTAAATTTGGGAGGTGGTAGGATTGGATGCTGGATAAACGCTGGTGGGAGAAATAGGGGTCAGATTCATAATGCACAATGTAGCGAGTATCACTGGTTGTGTTAATGAGCATTAACAAAATCTGAAGGAGGAAAACGTCAAAATCTTGATTAGGCTATAACGTCTAACTCTAACGATGGAAATCTTCCTCTTTTTCTTCTGTGGTGGTAAGAAAATGTCATTCAAAAATAACTAATATATTTCTGTTATTTATAATGATTATAAATGATCAAATATTTTAAATTGGTTTTGAATGAATATTTTAAATGAATAGAAGATAAAAATGAAAAAAAAAGAGTATAAAAAAACTATTTTTAAGGAAATTTGAAATTAAGAGTATATTTTATTAATATGATTTTATCATCTTTTTCTTTTCTCTAACTTAATTAAAATAATTGAATATGTAATAATTATTATGAGACACAAAATCTCAACCAGTCTAACATAAATTGTATCAAAGCTTAGTAACTTAGAACATGGTGGGGAGACTAGTAAGTACTATAGAAGGAACTATAGATTCTATCTAAGAATGCTTACATATAGTTGAGTCTTCTAAAAAGAGATTTATTTTATAATTATATATTTTTAACAATAGAACAAAATCTTAATTTGAGAATTTTTTTGAGAGAAGAGATTAAATTTATTTTAAAATGAAGAAGAAAGCATACAAAACAAATAAATATCAACAAGGCTCAACAAAGACATCAATAAAACTACAAGAGTCATCTCCACAAGGAGCGTCAAATCCCCAAAAAACCCAACCATTGTGTTGGTTATTTTTTAAGAACCAAACTTATTCTTACCACTGACCTATGACGTTGCGAGGAACAATTATCAGTAGAGGTAAGGATTGGCCAACACATAAGTAAATGCTTTTAGGTCTTCACTTCTTCGCTTTGGGCTCTGTAAAACTTAGGAGAGTGATCACACAACATTGTGCTTGTAGATACTAGTGTGTATAAGTATCAAACAAAATAATAGATGATTCTCCTTAAATTTTTGATAGACACAATATCATGGCAGTTTGGCTAACCTTTATAGTAGTGATTACTCTAAACAAGAGGAAATATAAGTCATTAATGTTCTCACACACCCAGAAAGAAGTTTATAAACAAGTCGATTATATTTTGTGATCAGTAGTTGAATTTGTCACCATGACTGGAGTATGATTACTTCAATAAACTAGTTCCATGTTCTTGGAACACACTCAAACCAAATACCGATATAACTAAATAACAATCTTGTATTCTAACAATACCTCAAGCCTTAAAAACATTGCATTCCAATACTTACCCCAGTTGCTTCCATAATTTACTTCTTACTAGCATCCTCATACAAGATTTATTTCAAACTCACTAATATGCTCAAGCATTCACATACATTCATTGAATGGATAAGCAAGAATAAAACAACACATCCATTGGAAACCAACAGAGACAAATAAGATAACCATTGATTATATTATTTATAGTTTGTATAGTTTGTACATAGGAGAGTAATATATGGAAACTTTATGCTATTCTGCTACTTGTATTGTCATTGTTGCTTATCTAAAAGCAATATGCATATCGACTTACATTTTCTAGAACATACTAATGAAAAGTTTAGTATCTATCTTGTTCCTATGTGTAAATTCTTGAAAAATGAACTACTTACTGACCTCTCGTGTAACTAGCCTTGAAATCCCTTTTATAAGATAAGGGAGCAACAAGCACTGGGATGAATTAAACTTACATTTCACATTTCACTTTCATTCCAAAATAAATTTCAACAAAAAGTGAGAATATTCCCCAATGTGTTGCAAAACAATCATTTGCAAGTAAAGGGAGAAAAAAAGCATAACTCAAAAAACTTTTAACTAGAGCAGCCCCACCATTCTTCAAAAATTGTTGTTGTTGTAGTACCAAAAATATGTAAATTCATCCCAACCCAAGAAATCTCACCATCAAAGACAAAGGCATAAATAAATGAAGACCCATATCATAACACACCAACCAAACAAAGAAAATTATCACAAAGGACCTAGAAACCCAAGCATCCACTATGAAAACATACATGATGCTAATTTTCCTTGTCATCAACAAAGTAGGTGTGCCCACTCGATGTCCTTATTGTGAGCAATGTAGCCATCACTACCTCGTCCTTAGAATCAACCCAATCCTTCATAGCCATGAGATATAGACAATAACTAGAATCGGTCTTCAACTGTTAGAGGAATCATCTGAGACCTTAATTGAGGAGAATGATGACATCTCATGTAAGCTCATTGATATCTATTCCTTCTTGTAGCTTACCTTTCTAGCCTCTCAACCTTTTTCTCCTTACCTTTGGCTAATTCCTCTTCGATAATTCAGCCTCTTAGATGATAGGCATGTTTGAGAACACCTCGTAGTGAATTTTTGGCAGCTCTTACTTTCCTCTTTGGTGTCATAGGGATTACTGGCATATCACATTCAAGAGGGTTGAGCCTCTTTGACTTGCAGACCGGGTTGATGTTCACACTCACTTTTCCCATTACCCTACTTATCCACTTACCAAATTTTCTCAAAGCAAAGATACCACCCTACTCAAAAATAACAAACTAAAAAACATGCTTACTTTCAAACTTATAATTATCATAGTTAGATGGTGAGAGTAATCAAGTAGGTGATCTTCATTAAATAGAGCAACTGATGTGTGTCTCCATTAATTTTCCAAGAAAGATTGTGTGAGAGCATTGGCAATCAATTTGCCTAATTTTGAATCTCAACCATTGATCATATTGTGAAGTGAATCAATGGTTTAGACTATCAAGATTATTAATTATGATAAAATTAAAAGCATGAATTTGATATTTGTTCATAATCAAAACACTCAAGTGAGATAAGCATCCACATAATTTGCACATTAACCATACGCTTAGTGCTTAATCAAACCTGTTGTGTCACATTTACCCGCTCACATGTAGGGAATAAATCACTTATAATTCATTATAGCAAGACAATGGAGGGATCATGATTTATCTTCAAAATATTGGCATGTACCCTACCTTACTTCAATTTCACCTTCCCACGTGTACTAGCTCTTGATAAATTTGGCAGCCATAAAAATGTTTACAAATTTCTCTTGTGTGCCCAAAAATTAGTTCCAATTTTAGTGCTATTGTTATCAAAGAACGGTCTCGGCCAACAACTCTTGTAGCCTCTATCTTTATTAGAAACCATCTAGATCCTTAACAAGAGTCTGCATAGCACTTTCCCATGTGCCCACTGAAGAGTACAAGATACAAGTGGGCCCTCCACGGGATGGCAGGGAGTGGTCAAAATTTACTCACGTCACTTTCCATCAACCATTGATTTCCTCCCCCACAAAGCAATTGCCATCATCAGAACTTGGTTGGTCCCACATAAGTAATACGTGTCACTCAGCCTACTAGCCCACATGATCATCTTTCCTTAATGCATAATACAGATGGGTGTATAAGGAACGACTTTGATGAGAACATGTATTGTGATGTCCATCATTGATCATACCTCGAACTTCATTTTCTAGCCTCGTGGGAACACTGGCCCCACCATCTAATAGTAACACATGGCCATCACCTGCTAGCCTATGTGCTTAAAATAACATGAAATAAACCAACATGGGAGTGTCGAGAAAGGTCAAGATGTGGCCACATCTCTAAACTACAGTGGTTAATCTTCTTTGAATGGCGCCAGTCATCTTCACCAAGGAGACCAATCCCACCAACATACCAAATGCATCGTTGAATCTCATCAGCCCGTGTGAATAAAATAATAAGTAGTAAATCAACATGAGTGCACAAGGAATGGTTGGGATCAACTCCTAACAATCAAATGACCAACACTAAATCCTAATTCTACACATGTCACAAAAGTTAGTTTTTAAAAGGGGCCACCCCTAGGCATACGAGAACTTGACCCATAGAGGATGAGGACTTAAAGATTTATAAATTTAATCCTTCAATAGTAGGAAACATTAATTTTGAAAAGGATCAAGTTGGTCAATAGACCTAAGATTAGGGGGGTGGTAAAAACAACGACCTCAATGGCATAAGTGATAACTTAAATGATCAGGTACCGGGAAAACAAGTCAGTGCAACAATAAAATGACCAAGGGTTTTTTAGAGCTTTGTAGGCCAATTTTGAAGGGTTTTAAATCATGAGACCCTAAAAAATTTATGAGGAACACAACCCAAAGCCAAACATAAGGGTCTAAGCCAAATTTTGCACAATTATAGACTACAACCAAGAATTTTTTGAGGGGTTCCATTAGTGGCTCCTGTTAGGGACACATGCCTCTTGTAGGCATGGTGAGATCCCATAATCGTGGGAGAGCAGACTAGGTGTCTTATCCACTGGGCAATAAAATCTTTTTAAATTTTCAAACAACAGTTGATAGCCCTAGGCCACCAAAAAGAAAAGCCCATGTTTACCTCTGCCAAACACTAATCTGTTAAAAGAACTGATTTCCATCAATCCATACTTTCCTCTGTAATACCATAGCAACTTGAGTGACTGCATTCCTATAAACATGAATGGCAAGCTGCCTTTGAATTTAACTTTACTGTCACATGGCAACCAAATGACATAGGCTGCATCATTGCCACTCATTTCACTTTTATTCAAATCAGGGTAAAAAAAATCCAGCTCCAATGCATAAATATTGTTTTCCATCTCAAGTTCACACATGATGTCAAATTCATTCTTCATGTCACTATGCAATCCCATATGGAATGTTTCAAATAAGCATTCAAATAGTTCAAAATTTAATCTTGAGCCAAAATTTTCACACTGAATTTTCATGACATTTTCAATATTACTCTCCACAATGTCAATGTGAAAATCACTTTCAATGCCATCACTTTCAAGATTAACAGGATAAGAAAGAACACTTTCATGTGCACTAGTAGCTTCATATGCACTATCAGTTAATAGAAAAATTGGCCTATTTGCCAAAGATTCACTTTCATTTGAAATCTGTTCATTAGCACTTGAACAAGCATCTATGTTTTCCATCACATAAATGCTTTCCTCATTGGATGAAAACATGTCCATAATCATATTGTGAAGATAAGGAACATCAGAAAAGAACTTCATTTCATAGTTATTGTCATCAGATCCATCATTGTTTGCACTATATGGCTGCTCTACACATGGACCAAAAAGTTTTGCAATATCAAGATCTGTGTTCTTATCATGATGTATAATCTGATCATTCAATAATGAAACCCTTTTTTCGTCCATGAGTACATCATTATACTCTTTAAGCATAGCTGGTATCTCCATATATGCTTCATATAAACAATCATAAGCAGTAGGTTCATGAGTACATTCATCAACATCACAGTTAGCATTATCAAGATCTTTATGATTTCTAATATTGTGCTTAAGATCAAGATACTGAACACACAATTTTTTTATCTTCAAAGTGATCACCATCCATTGAGTCAGTATGCTCTAGTGATAGAAAACTCGAGCTATACTCCAAGTATTCATCATGTGAAACTTGTTCATTTACTTGTGAACAAGTAACTTCATCATTATTGACATCTCTGCATCCTTCATGTGAAGAAAACACCTCTATCTCATCCTCATAGGAGCATTCATAACCCTTAGAAGAATAATCAAGTTCAATTTCATCGTGATTTTCATCACAAGAAAACTCATTACTATATAACTTATGCTCAGATTTTTTAGAGTGAATGTTTAAATCCTTATCTTCAATATCTTGATCACTGATTTGTGATGAGAAATCAGCAATACTTACAAGTGTATCTTTATCTTCATCACTGGTATATAGATCTTGTGCATGGTCACACTTGGCTCCTTCTACACTCCTTATCCAATCAAGTACCTGATCAAAATTGTGAGGCTTCAATTCTTTTGACAAGGTACTCAGCCCTGGCTCAAAGATTTCACAAAATAAATCAATGCATGTTGAATCCTCAGGTTTGAAATTTTTGGGGACTTCCAACAAGGCATCCAAAAATCTTGAGAACAAATCATAGGGTGATTCTCCCTTGTGCCTCTTCGTGTTAGACAAATCTTGAACAAAAGATATTTGATCAACTTTGCTCAAATTTTGTTGATGTTCAACTTGGAGTTCACTATGATTTGTGTGTTGTAGTGGTGTAAAATTTGGAATAGAAAAAGTATTACCCCCTTGGAAATCATTTCTATTGTCTAATTCATGAATTTCATTTGCATGAGGTATGCTAAGACAACCAACACTTGCAGCCATGTATCCTTTCATCATTGAATATTTCATATTGTTCTCAATATCCATGGAAATTTGATATGCCTAATGTAATGTTGTGGGCTCTTTATCTCTTAGCAGATAACTCATTTCTTCATCAAATGCATCAAAGTATACAATCATACATACTGCATCATTTGGTCTCATGCTTTCAGAAATGTCACCTTAAGTTTTTGAAAATCTGAGATTGAAAG
>VDFB02151429.1:0-24307 GCA_007258455.2 Sequoia sempervirens
TGTGGGACCACTGCTATTTTTAGTAGTTTGGCTGTGGCGGCATCAGGAATCACTTCAGAGTCTGTCAGCATCAGACGGATCAGTAAACGGGTTAGAAATAAGGGAGATATTAATATTTGATCGTATTGATTAAATATTAATTAATTAACGTTTATAATATAAAGTTATAATTTAATATTATAACTTAAGTGGTTTTTCTTGAAGGGTGCGCCCAACATCAGAAGGGGCCAAAAGTCATTATTAAAAGTAATTAAAATATTCAGTGATGGACTATTGAAAGATTAAAATATTAAAACGTGAATATTTCATTAAAACCCTATTTTCAAGGGAATCGCACTTTTCAGTGTATTTGAGGATTTTGCATTGGGAAGTGCGCCATTATGAGTTTATTGAGTTTGATATTGATCAATTTTTGGTCTGAGCCTGAGACTTAGGGTTTCACGTTCGATTCCTTGGAGAACGAGCCCTCTCCAGCGGAAAGCAATTCAGAGAGTGTGCAATATCACTCGATCTATTGCCAACAGGGGTTTTCTTATCCAGAGAAAACTACAGAGCTTTAGATATTGTATTTGTCAGAGATTCTTCAGAGGTTTTCATCCAGATACCATTTGTTCATCAAGGCGCCCATCTCAGAGATCCAAACTTTGCTTATTGGAGAAGTCCGTACCATATTCAATGCTGATCTGACAGGCCGTACATCTCTGTCAGGCCGTACCAGCAATAAAGGACGTGTCTTCTGTCTAACTCATACGCCTATCCTTAGCTCTCATTCATTCACCATCTGGAGGCGCTGGGAGTTGCTGGAGACTTGGGAATCTACAGACTGGAGAAAAGACCAAGCATTCATGATAGCCGTACAATTCTGTACCTTCAGCCGTACCAGGAAAAATCAGGTTCTCTTCATAAATAAAATTCATTCTTTACTTTGCATGTGTCAGAATCGCATTGTACTGTTTCCAGTGAATGAAATAAAAGAGGCGCATTCATCATAGCTTGTATTTACTACCCTATTGAGGATCTAATATTTTATTAGGAATTTATTTTAAATTTCTGTCAAAGCCGTACTGTCATTAAATGCATTGAAAACACAAAAAAATTGCAAAAACTTCAAAACGTCAGAAAAACCTAAAAATATCAGTTAGATCATTGACAGAGGGAAACCAGGGGTTTCTACAATTCGATACTGAAATACTGATATGTAATAGACCGTTTACAATATTTCTGTTGTTTATCAGAAGCTACAGTATGACTGAAATACATGGGTTTCACATGACATGACTGCAGTTCCCTCTTACAACCAATCTGAGCATTAACATTAGCTAATACTTGACATGATACCACCCCCATAATTCACACAGCAGTAACTGAGACACTTTAAAAGACTTGCAGACCTGGATATATGCATATGCAATTAATTAAAATATGAAAACACCTAGCCTGTATCTCACGCCTGCCCTATAGATGAAGACAACAGTCTTTATAAGTCTGATGATGCTCACAGCATGATACTGAACCCTTCTGTGACCTCCCAACAGCACCATAAATGCCCAAAACTTCTCACGTGAGGTAAAGACAGGGCCCCAAGTGAGGTAAAGACTGCACCCAAGTCTGAAAATTCGACCTTAAAGAGGTCAATAGTATTGTAGCAGCACTGTAGCTCGCGTACTATTCACGTCACTGTAGCACCAACACTAATTCTGATCTGCAAGTAATAAACTTAGAATTTCTTCATTGAATTCTTTCAAACCCTTAACAAATCTTCTCCAATATGCCCTAAATGATTCCCATGTGCCCAAGAGGGATGATACACAGCCAGCTATAAATGTTCTGCAACAATAAACTTCAAATCCTTGTAGAAAACTTCACCAATTTGCACAAATGAAAGGACTGAATTATCCTCTCCTCAATTTGCAACCCTTCAAGAGATATTTCACTCCCTCAGTTATGCTATCAATAGGAAGTTTTCGTTTCCTATGATCAAAGAAGAAAACTGCGAAAGCCCTAGGCTCCACAATAAAAAATCAATCAAAAATAATATTCATCAACTCCATGCTGAGAATGAGCTCTTACCTTTCTTTTTATTCTTTCCTTAGGAGAGTTCAAACACCTTCCTGGCCAATGTGGGATAAAGGATTTATTCCCACATTAAATTATTCACTTAACGCACTTTATTATATTAAAGCGACTTTATTATTATAAAGTTACTTTATAACTTTATAATAATATTAAAATATTAAATAAATCACTTAAGTCACTTAAACTTTAATATCTCTTGATGTACTTGTCTGATTGCTAAGCTGTTTGAGCCAGGAGTCGACTCTCCCTGTTCTCCATGTGATTGGATGCCCATCTAAAAATAGAAACCCTAAACAGTGACTTACTATAAATAGTAAGTATGTGAAACTGAGTCTAGAAACAGTTGCAAAGGCCCAATCAAGGTCGACACTGCCAATATGCTTTGCTCAGGTGTCTTTCTATTAATAGGAACCCTAACTCCCAAAATAGTAACTTACTATAAATAGTAAGTGTGCCAATCTGAGTCAAATAACCTGTAAAGGCCAAAACTTGAATCCAGCTGAAGAGTAATGTCTCTAATCACCGAGTAACTGCCACACGAGACCCTCTATCTATAATTGTTAGCCTACGAGGGTCAAATGATAGGCTAATCTTTACGAACTTTGATGCTCACAAAAATGGGGACATTACAAAGGGATATCAAGTTGCATTCTTTGAAGGAAAAGTTCTTGCATGGCTGAAGAACTCTAGCATCAAGACAGCTCGAGTGATTGGTGTTTGAAAAGAGAGTCTCTATAGACTTTCCACTCGACCAATGTAGGCCTTGTTGCATGATTCCACCAGTTCATGTGAGCTTTGGCACAAAAGACTTGCTCACCTTCATTTCAGAGCACTCCCATCCATGGAGAAGATGGTCACTGGCCTTCCTAAATTCAGCGAGGAGCATGAAGATACTTGCTGAGGATGCGCATTGGGTAAGAATACTAAAGGACCTAATCATAGTAGTGAAAGTAGATCTAAATGTATTCTAGATCTTGTTCATTCTGATTTGTGTGGTCCAATGTCTATTGCTTCTTTGAGTGGTTTTTGGTATTATATAATTTTCATTGATGACTACTCTAGAAAGACTTGGATGTATTTCTTAAAGACTAAAGAATCTGAAGAGGTACTTGAGAAATTCAAAGAATTTAAGGCTCAAGTAGAGAACTTGTCCGGGAAGAGGATCAAAGTTCTGAGATCTGACAACAGAGGAGAATACATCTCTGGAGGCTTCCGTAACTTTTGTATCGGGGTGGAATTAAGAGGGAGTTTTGTGTCCCTTACAATCCACAGCAAAACGGTGTTGCAGAAAGGAAGAACAGATCCATTGTAGAAGCAGCCAAAGCCATGATCCATGATCAAGACTTGCAAACCTTCCTTTGGGCAGAAGCTTCTAGGACAGCTGTGTATGTTCAGAATCGGAGCCCTCATCGTATTTTGGAGAACATGACTCCTGAAGAAGCTTTCACAGGTGTGAAGTTTGAAGTCAGTCATTTGAGAATCTTTGGTTGTCCTGTGTATGTTCATGTGCCTAAAGATAAAAGGACTAAATTGTAAATTGGAACCATCTGGCAAGAAGGGAATATTTGTGGGCTATAGTGAGTCTTCAAAAGCCTATAGGATTTACATTCTAGGTCAGAAACTGATAGAGATTAGCAGGGATGTTACATTTGAAGAGGATGTTGCATTCAAGAGATCTAAAGGCTCTCACATGGAGATAGATAATGAAGACCAAGAGACTCCTCAGGACATGGAAGTTGACCATACTCTTGAGATTTCGAGGGAGTCTACTAAACCAGAAGAAGATGGTGATCTAGTTGAGCCTTTGGAACCAACTGATGGGCCTAGAGACATTGTTATTGGTTGAAAGAGACCTCTATGGGCTAGGAAAACAATGTAGGAGGCAAAAAAGTTTGCAACTCCTAGAGGACCATTCAGAGAAAGCAAAAGACCATAGAATGAATGAATGAATGAAATATTTTAATGACGTCCACGAGACTAAACAGCCTATGGGACCGAGACACTCAACAACTTAGTTTGTCTCCAGACTCTTCTCCAGATCAGATCTCCTGCTATTAATTTTGACTAGGAGGCTAGCCGTCTGATTTATCTTATCCTCCTCAAATAACTGCTGCATATTGCCCACATCTGAAATACTTGAGTACTGATTACGGATATTTTCGTACGCTGTGCATTCCATGACGAAGTGCCACTCCGTTTCCACCACTCCCTTATTACAAAATAAGCACGTTCTTTCTTCCCAAGTTTCCTTAGGAGTCTTCCACCTACCAGTCTCACATCTAAGATGGTGGGACCCCGTTCTCAATTGAGCAATTAATAGCCTCGCTTTCCCTTTAATAGTTGCACCTAAATATGGTTTTTCACCATGTTCCTTAGCTGGGTTAAACTCTTTGATGTAATATGCTTTTTTTCGTCCGATCTGATTTGACCACATGGCAGTCCTGAATTTTTCCTTCACATAGATTTTTATTTCACTGTTGGTGTCAGGACACTCATGTAATTTGATGTTCCACTTGTTCAGCCACTTGATGTTCTGTTTCATCCATGTTTTCTTTCTTCGGACTAGAATCTCCTCCATAACCGTTTTGGGCCACCGGTGGTTATCCATGTTTTCAACCTTTTTTAGATAACTTAACAACCGGGTTATCGCTGAAGCTTCCAAAGGAAAAGCTCCCGCCTCAGCTAGCAGGATTTCATAAGGAACAGTAGCTTTAACTTTGAGATTATTTGTTATTAGGTGTTTCTGGATTCTTTCTATCTGTCTCCAACTGCACTTTGATGTGTTGCTTCCCCACACTTCGCACCCATAAAGCACAACCGGCGTGACAAGTAAACCAAAAAGGGTTTTCTTGGTTTTCCAATCCCAAAGTTCAGCTTTTCTACACCTATTTTGGAGCAAATAATAGGCTTTCCAACCTCCCTGTATCCTTTTCGTTCTACAGGTTTCCCAACTGAGCTTATAATGGAAGTCAATCCCAAGATATTTGTATTCTTTCACTATATCAAGTGGGCTGCCTTCAAAAAGAAAGGTATGCTGTTTAATTTTTCTATTCAATGAGTAAATCATGATTTTGGTCTTGGATGTGTTCACTTGCATCCCAACTTCCTGACAAAAGTGTTCTAGGGCTTTTAGATGTTCTCTTAACCCATGAGCTGTTTTTGAGATTAGGATAAGATCGTCAGCATATAGAAGTAATTTTACTACATAACCTGCCAAATGGATACCATCCCCGCCTTCCTTGCTTAACCACGCTTCCAACTTATCAATGTATAGCCCAAAAAGCGTAGGGGATAGAGGGCAGCCCTGTTTAACTCCAATGTCACTGTCAAAACATTCTGACATACCTTCACTTGTTCTGATTTTAGCACTGACCTTCTCATACAGCCTATGAACAGCTGCTCTATATGCATTTGGAATGCCTAATTCTTCCATCCGAGACCATAATTTGTCTCTAGGCACTGTGTCGAAAGCTTTCTTAAAGTCTACAAAGCAACAATAAGCTTCCTCACCCTGGTTATCCCAAATTTTCTCAATCAAGTGTCTAAGGGTGATGCAGTGATCGATGGTAGAGTGCTTGGATCTGAAACCTGCCTGTCCCTTTGCTCTTTTGCCCTCATTTTCTGCCCATTTGCTGATCCTACGTTCAATCATGCTCCCAAATAGCTTGCCAAAGATAGAGTTGACCATAATTGTGCGATAGTTAGATGGGTTATTGATATCACCACTTTTAAATAAAGGGATGACCACACTGGTAGTCCACTCCATAGGAAAACCTTCCCGATTGACATTGTTGAAAATTCTTTTTATGTGAGGGGCAAGAATTTCAGTCCCCCATTTTAAAAATTCAGACTGTAGCCCATCTATGTCTTGTGCTTTGCCACTTGCTAAGTTCTTTATTCCTTGTTTAATATCATCCACATTGAATAATTCTGCTGGTGTGTTAATGACAGGAGGGTAGTCTTTCTCGTGGGCCCGCTCGTAAAGAAGTCTAGCATATTCTAACCATTGGGCATCTGTAATATTGTTTTCCACCACCTTTTTCTTTTGTTGCAATTCCCTCCAAAAGCCTTTAGGATTATGTTTCCCAAGAGTGATTAGTTCCTTCCTTCTTTCGTTTACATACTCTATTTTTTTGGACTGCACTAACTTTTCATATTTTTTCTTAAGCTCTTTGCCCCTACCTCTCTTCATTAGCGATCTCTTGGCTGCCTTACATTCTTCATCATACCACGGATTTGCCGGAAAAGTGTTTGCTGTCCCCATCTTGGGATGAGACCTTTTGCACGCATTTAATGCCTTGTGTATTATCGGGATCAGCAAATTATTGTGAAGGACATCAACCTTTTTTGCTGCTTTAGACTCCACATTATTTTCCAGATCATGGAAATGTTGCTTAAGAGCAGCATTGAATAATTCTCTATTTTCCTGATTTATGAGGATTTTCCCCTTAGGAAGGGCTTTTTTTTGCGTGTGCATAACCTGTTTGTTGTGTTGGCTGATTGGTGAAATGCGTAGTTTGACCCGAAGAGGTAAGTGATCAGATTTCATTCCGATAGGGCAGTCCTCAATATCAAATTCCAACAGTCTAGAACTAAAACGATGTTTCCAAGCTATGTTGCATTAATGAGTCAAATTATTGAATTTGAGCCTTCCAGTGTTGAGGAAGCTTCAAGTCAGCAAGTATGGAGAGATGCCATGGCTGAAGAATATCATTGTATCATCAAGAACGATGTTTGGGACATTGTACCTAGACCAGAAGAGAAATCTGTTGTATCTTCTAAGTGGCTTTTCAAGATCAAGCATGCGGCTGATGGAAGCATTGAGAAGTACAAGGCTAGGTTTGTGGCTAGAGGATCCTCTCAGAAGGAGGGAATAGACCATGAGGAAACATTTGCTCCGGTTGCTCGTTATACATCCATCAAGACTATCATTGCTATTGCAGCAGCTAAATGATGGAAGTTACATCAGATGGAGATGAAGACTGCATTCCTTAATGGTGTAATTGAAGAAGAGGTATATATTGAGCAACCTGACGGCTTTGAGATTCATAGGAAGGAGTCTCATGTTTGTAGATTGTAGAAGGCTTTGTATGGCCTTAAGCAGGCTCCTCGTGCTTGGTATGAGAGGATTGATCGATACTTGATGAGCTTGGGCTTTTCCAAGAATGATGTTGATTCAAACTTGTACTTCAAGGTAATTGATGGTGAGGCATTGATCTTGGTCCTTTATGTTGATGATCTATTTCTTATTGGAGAAGAACACCTCATTATCAAATGCAAGGAGTTAGCTTTTGAATTTGAAATGAAGGATCTTGGATACATGCATTACTTTCTTGGTTTAGAAGTATGGCAGAGGCCTAATGAGATCATTCTGAGTCAAGAGAAGTATACAATAGACATCTTGAAGAGATTTGGTATGATGGATTGCAAATCCATGTATACACCGATGGAAACCAATTTGCAGAAGCTAAAAGAGTCTACAGCTAGTTCAGATCTAGTGGATCCTACTATGTATACGCAATTGATTGGATCGTTGATGTATCTAGTTAATACTAGAACAGATATTTGCTATGCAGTGAGTGCTCTTAGTCAGTTCATGTGTGAACCAAGGCAAATACATCTAGTTGTAGCAAAGCATATCTTGAGATACTTGCGTGGCACAGTTGGATATGGCTTGAGATACTCTTCCAGTGTGGACCTAAAGCTGCAAGGATATTCTAATTCTGATTGGGCAGGGTGTGTAGCTGATCGGAAGAGCACTTCTAGTTGTTGCTTTAGTTTGGGATCTGCGATGATCTCCTGGTGTAGCAAGAAGCAGTCTTCAGTGGCACTAAGCACCGCAGAGGCCGAGTATATTGTAGCTTGTGTGGTAGCTCGAGAAGCAGTGTGGCTTCGGAAGCTCCTTGCAGGATTGTTTGGACAATCATTGGAGCCGACTGTCATTCATTGTGATAATCAAAGCTGTGTGAAGCTTTCTGTCAACCTAGTGTTTCATGACAGAACAAAACATGTTGAGATCAAATACCACTACATCAGAGATATGATATTGAGGAAAGCTATCCAGTTGAGATACATTAACACTGATGAGCAGACTGCTGATATTCTCACCAAGCCTCTCTCCAGAGTAAAGTTTGTGCACTTTCGAGACAATCTTGGAATAGTGGAGAATGAAGCCCTAGTTGAGAGGGAGACTCAACATCAGTGATCTTCTGTTATTTGCTTTAATGCATTTTTCTATGTGAGAGAAATTTGAGGTGAAAGCCTTTGTTTAATGCATCTTTCTCTGTGAGAGAAATTTGAGGTGTAAGCCCTTGTTAATGCATCTTTCTCTGTGAGAGAAATTTGAGGTGAAAGCCGTTGTTTCCATCCTCTGGGAGTAGCCATGGTGGATGTCATGTTGAGTGACTCCATGACAACATCACGTTAAGAGACTCCGTGATGATTTCCTTGTACTTGTGTTTATCCACCCTTTGGGAGTAGCCATGGTGGACGTCATGATGAGATGATGACATCACGTTGAGTGACTTTGTGATGGGAACTTGTGCACATTTTCCTTCCATACATGGGAGTAGCCATGATGGACAATATCACGTTGAGTGACTCTGTGATGAACTCTTTCCACATATGGGTGTAGCCATTGTGGGTGTCATGTTGAGAGACTCCATGACATTGATAACTGGAAGTATTCCTCCCTAGCTGAGAGGGAGTGTTGATGTTGACAACGTCGGGCCTCAACTTCCAGCCTCGACTTTCAAGCAATAAAAATAAATGTAACCTTATCGGCGATTTATTTTATTGAGACATCATTTGGTGAAGAGGCGCTTCTTATGGGATAATAAATAATATTTATTCATTGTTTGTTAAAACGAGTTTATATGAGGCCGACCTCATAATGTTTGCCACCTTCATGAGTCACATCACTTCATGTTTAAGGCTGACATCCTTCCTTGAAAGGACACAATCTTCTCCTCATTGTGTATATATTAGAGATGGTTATTGTTCATTTGATTATTCATATTCATTCCATTCATAGTGCAAATTCAAGACAAGTGCGAGATCATCAAAGAGATTGATATTGTGTCTTCAAGGAGATCGATTTTATTAGCAACAAAGTGTTAGCTTCTTTTGTGTGCATCAAAGTGTGGTGCTGTTATTTGGTCTTGCATTTGGCCTTATTGTAAAAGCAAGTTGGCTTCTTTATTCAATATATAAGAGATACTTTGTTGCTGGGTTTTTCTCCCTGAAGTTGGAGGGTTTTCCCAGGGTATATGCTGTGTCAATTTGTTTAAAATTGCTCTATATTTGTTTATTTAATTTTTGATCCTAAAACTAACACAGATAGCTTCTTTTCCTTATTTAAAAGTTATCTTTTCAACTCATTTGGCCTTCTTCTCCATCTTGGCTTCTCTCTCAAACATTCTCCCATCTTACTCTTGCTCTCTTGCTTGCATAGCTCCATACAGCTTGTTACAACAACACTCTCAAGCTCTTACAACACTCTTTACAACACCCTTGGCTCTTGTAGCTATTTTTGTCTCCCTCTTTGGCTTCCTTAAGCCTTGTGGATGATATCTTTCTTGCCGTATGCTTGTGAACATCGTGGGATTTCACATATCCCCTATCTGTTGCATTTATATTTTGTGATATGGGTTCTCCTCAAGCGGGGATTGCTTTTATCACCTACAGTTTGTGATATAGGTTCTCTTCCTCGAGCGGGGTTTGCTTTTATCATTTATCCCATACTTTATTTCTCTCTATCTATCTGGCTGTCAGTGGAGGTAGGAACACCAAAACAAGGGGGTTTGACTGAGGCAAACCACTATACAGCCCCAACACTTTCTCCAGATCTTACGCATGCAGGTATTGAAGATATTCACGTGCTAGAGGCTTCATTACTTGGGTTGTTGTGAGAAGTTTCTATCTTTCCTTCTCTTGCTTTATCATTTCTACTTCATTTCAGTTCTATCATATTCTGTTACTTTCCCACATTCTAAGAGTTCCTAGCAGTCAGAGTAGAAGTAGTCGCTTTGTGTTTTTTGTGACATTCTTATTTTTTTGTCCGTACGGTATGATGGTGCACATTTAGGACTCTAGTGTGCTGCTCTGTCGTCCACTCGCCGTGTTGACGTCCTTTTGCCGAAAGTTTGTCTGAGAAAACCTTTGTGACTTGCTCTTTTTGATTCTGAAACTCTCGATTTGTTCCTTTAGGTAGTTTAGGGCAGTTCGCCCCTTGGGAATCTCTTGAGAATAAAGATGTGATATAAGAGGGATTCGTTGGACACGGGTCTCTCCTTTCTTGAGTGATCACCAGGGAACGAATTTCCCTTATACACCTTAGAATAAACGGATTAGTGGAATGATAAAGAACTAAGACTCAGTTATGCTTCGGGAAAAAACTACCATAGACCCTGAGAGAGCAAAACCAAGAGATTTCTGTCTCAAAAGAGGGAGCTCTTTGGCCAAAAGATGTCAGCGTAGTTTCGGGACGCCAGTGCGGCGCGTTGTTGTCTAAAAGGCGTACTGGCGTCCTAAGCAACATAGGCCTTAGGAACTCGAACGGATAGAAACAAGCTTCACTTCTAGGTTCAGGTCTAAAGTGTATTGAGTGAAATAACTAGTCAGAAAACTATAAACTAAAATGAATGCAAGAAGGCTTGAAGAAAGCTCACTTTTCTCTAGGTGTTTGGATCTTCACTCCAAGCTTCGTTTCGTGACCTACACACAAAAGAACAAGGGGAAAAGGTTGGGGTTGTATAGGGGTCTACCTGAGTCAGACCCCCGTTTTGGTGTTCCCACCTTCATTGACAACCAAGTTGGAAAGGAGTGCAAATAAAGTAAACAAAGCATGTGGTGAAAGCAAAACCTGCTTAGGAGTAAAATCCGCACCACAAGAAGCGTGTGGTGAAAGAAAAACCCACTCAGGAGTAGAACCCGCACCACAAGATAGTAAATAATCAAGTAGGAAAGGAAAGTGAGAGAGAGCGTTACCCATGGGCCCAAACCCTCTTCGAAGCACACAAATGCACCGTTGAGTGCTTGCTTGAGAGCTGCTGTTGCTGGGAGGACCTCAGTCCGACATGGCTTCACTTGTGAGAGCACTGCTATCAAAGATGAAGAGAACTCAAAATTGGAGCAAGTAACAAGAAAGCTTGAATGAAGTCTTCCAACCCCCAAATGAAGGCCAAGGAGGGGTTTTTGATGCTTTCAAGGGTGACAAAGAGTCATTACTTCTAAAATGTAACTGCTAGGACACGTGTCTCAAGGGTTAATATTCCAGATTCCTCGTTTCAAACTTGGAAAATCGCCAGGATGCTAGTGTGCCGGGTAGACGTCTACGCGTTGTGTGTGCGTCCAGAGCCTAGATTCTTGGGAAATGTGTTGTCAGGCTTCTGTTGCTTTTCCACAAGTCCACATGAAGTCAGAATCGCGAAATTCCAACTCATGGGATTTTGTCATTAATGTTCCAAGACGTCATAAATGCTAGGCAAAAATGTAAGAGTGTGGAATTGCCCCTAGGTGTAATTCTGTGACATTACATTATGCCCCCACTTTAGTGGGCTCAATTTTGAAAAAATCAGCCTCACTAAAGTAGAGAAGAGAAATTTCATCCAAATTTTGAATTTTATAGATTTGCGTGCCAAGAGAGAGACCACATCGGCCATCGAAGTTGAGCTAACCGGTACTGAAGGTGCCCCTAGCATCCGAGCTCGACAAATAGTGTCAAAACGGTCATGAAAAACTCTTCAAAGCTTTTACTTGCAAAACCCAAATTTTGGGTCAGCTTCAAAAAATCAGAAGAAAGCTAGTACGGAGAGAGGAATGATGAAGAAAAATTCGTCGATTTGGAAGAAAAATATGATCAAGAGACGACCTTATGCCCCCTCCTGAGTTTGCCCCCAGCTTGGTGGGGCAAATTCAGGAGAAATCGGGGAGCCACAAGCTATAGGAAAAATGGGCCCCGAGGGGCCTATATATACCTAGGTGGGCCCCTAGAAGTGTCATTTTCACTATTCACTGCAAGCAAATTGTTGACTTTTGTGAGAGAAAAGTCAGCAAAATGCCTAGCAGGAGGGAGTATGAGGCGCCAAGGTTAGAGCAGTTACCCTAGGACATCGCCGAGGTTGACGAGGTGGACCAGGTAGGTCTTTAAGCCTCGTTTTTTGTAAATTTTAGCCCTTTTTTAGCATTTTTCAAGATAGCGAGGTGCGCAGGCATCTGTTTTATACGCTCGCGTCCCATCCATAGACGATAATCCATAGGCACCCAAACCATAAACAAAGATCACAATGTAAGGGCCTAACCAATTAGGACTGAATTTTCCTCTCTGATCAGGCGGTGCATTTACGCTTCTCTGGTTTTCATAGAGAACCAGATCTCCTAGTTTAAAAGTCCTAGGAAGCACACTCCGACCATATTGTCTAGATAGCGACTGTTGATAAGCTTTAAGATGATCGAGATCCTGTAATCGGCGTTCATCGAGCATCTCTATCTAATGCAAACGGTTAACACGGTAGGTTTCATCATTGATTAACCCTTAAGGGAAACCCGTAGAGATGAAATTTCCAATTCTAAAGGCATGATAGCTTTGGCACCATACACGAGGTTGTAAGGCGTCGTTCTCGTCATCGTATGAACACTCGTGCGATAGGCCCACAAAGCATATGTTAGTTGAATATGCCAATCCTTACCGTGCTTATTAACTGTCTTACAGAGAATGAGTTCAAGAGTCTTGTTAGACACTTCTGCTTGACTGTTGGATTGTGGATAGTACGGTGTGGAAAACCTATGCTGAATATGAAATTTCTCGAGGAACTGCTTCACTTCCTTATTTTTGAATGGTGTACCATTGTCAAAAACAAGTGTAGCGGGCAATCCAAACTGAGAAATGATATTGTTCATGAGGAAACTACAGATAGCTTCAACGTTCGTGGATCGGAGTGGAATATCTTCGATCCATTTTGTGAAGTAATCCGTAGCGGTAATAATAAAGGTATGTCCCTTGGAAGAAGGAGGTGATATTTTTCCAATAATAGCCAACCCCCATTTTGCAAACGACCAAGGAGAAGTTTGGTTTTGTAATTCTTGGGCTAGTGCATGAATAAGAAAACTGTGTTGCTGACATTGAAGGCACTTCTTAACAAATTCGAAGGAATCATGTTCCATCGTTTGCCAATAGTACCCCATGTGTATCATTCTTCTTGTCAAGGATCTACCGCCAAAGTGTCCACCCCCAGAGCTCGAGTGGGCTTCCTTAAGGGCAAGGGGTATTTCTGCTGTAGTGAGACACTTGAGAAGCAAGCCGTTATAAGTTTTTCGATAAAGAACATCAGATAGAATAACATAACATGCCTAGTTTTTCTACTTCAGCTTAGCCTACAGATTTCCGGAAACAGGGTAAATCCAAAAGAAGAGTGTATGGCCAAAATGGGGACATTACATTCTCTAGCTGCCTGAGTGAAGGACACACTTCGTCTGAATTACCCATGACAATCGGGAACTCAACTCCTCCCCTCTTCTTTCTCTTCTGAATCTTATCTTAGGCAACTAGTTGCCTAGATATCTCTAACATTAAAATCTTGTTGGTTGGGTACTTAGGCAGCCTATATGGATATGAAGAAAAACCTTGCAGCTTGATATAAGAATACTTTGGAAATTGTATAAACCAGCACCCATACCTTTCAATCAATTCTTGGGCTTCACTCGAGATCCTGTGATGAATACGCTCCTGAAGCGATCTCGTGATATGCATGGTAAAGGCATCATTGACGCGCTTGTAATGAGTAGTGCTCGTCAGGTGCAACTGTGGACAGGCCTCGTGGATTTTGAATTGATGAGAGCCACAACCAACTGGCTCTCTGTATGAAATTCCTTTATACCTCGTCATACGAGCCAGCATGTAAATGAGGTAGGAGCCCATATAGAATGTCTTTGCTCTTCTCAAACTCAGGAGCTGTTCGTGCAAATTATCACTAATCATCGCAGCCCAGTCGATGTGCTCTTTTCCTTCCAGTACGAGGTTGATGTAGTAGAACATCCATGGTTCAAAAATAAAAGCTTGCGGGCACCCTCCAACTTTGCTTAGCATCATGATAAGATCACAGTACTCCTGCTTGAAGTCATCTGATATAATTTGCCTCGGCAGCTTTGTACGAGAGGGCTTGGGGTTGCTCATCCAGCGAGTATTAATCGTTTTTGTACATCTCTCGAATGTAGAAGCGTACATTCGTTCAACTTGTTCTCTTGATTTGTAAATCATCTTCTTGTGTGCTGGAATCCCAAAAGCTTCGCCGATAGCTGCGGGAGTGACGTTGGCTAACACTTGGCCATCTGGTGACATAATTGATCTGTGGTCAGTCTCATAATAATTGGCACACTCTATCATTAGCTCCGAGCACTGAATAGCTGGCGGAAATCTAGCAGCTGCATATAGTCCACTTCGAATGATGTTGTGCGAAGCGATCGAAGGTTGATGACTACCAATCCCCAACATCCGATTCTTGAAAGTCTCCAAGTTGAAAGAGCCCAAATTCGTGTCAGCAAGCTTGGCCAACTTCGAGGTGAACTTTGACTCCGACATGAAAGGCTTGCTCAGCTTCTTGATAACAGCTTGCCTGGATGCACCATTGTTGACCTTGCCAGTTGTTCTTACTTCAGCCATCCTACAAAACAATAAACAACCATCAGCAAATAACTTAGAAAATAAATAAAATATCATGCAGGGGCTGCCAGTCGATTTTTAAAACTTTGAGAAGTTGCAACATCATATCTCATTTGCAAACCTCACTTCTCCTTCAACAAATTTCGAACTGTCAACACTTAGAAAATTTCTAAGCAAGCTTCAGCAACTTCAACTTCAACACTCAGCAACTTCAAACCTTGATAAAATCGTCCACTTTACTTCAGCAGCTTAGATTCTTTTAAATTCGAACTTTAGCAATCTTCTAATGACTTAGCAAATTTCAGCTTCAGCGACTCACTTCTACTTCAAGTCGTACCTTTTCTGTTACATCCCAAATTGTGACGTTACAATTTACCATTACTAGATAGAGTAAATGTGAATTCTGAAGGTAAATTAATGATGCATGTACCTCGTTTTCAATATGAATGTTGTTTCATTTGATGTTATTCTTGGTGAAATACTGCATAAAGGAGAATAGAGGTTATTGATTTATGAATAATCTAACTTTTGAAATGTTTCATGTATTCTGCTTTGTTATGAGCATATGACTGCCGATGTCGTGACATGGTATGCAGGAAGCAGGTTTGTACCTCCAGGCAGAGGAGAGATATCACTCGGGGAGGATCTTGGTCGGGTAAACAGTAATGAGTACCAAATGGACATACACACACAAACTATAGACTGAGTAAGCTAAGTCATTGTTGTGATTAAGGGTAAGTCATCTGTAGGCTTGTTTAAGTATCATTAGGAGTCGTAACTTCTTCTAAATGTGTAAATAAGTGATGCTTGTCAGTATAACCTTATATGGAGTAATGTTTCTTGTTAGAAATGGGTACGTGTATATGTATATATACATATGAATATGATATGTACTGGTATCCATAAGTGCATTCATATCGATACAACGTATTAGAGCAGATGGATATGCCATACGTGTGTGTCGGTAAAAGTGTATTTATGAATACTTATACGTAAAGAAGATATATAAGTATACGTCCTCACAACTAACCAGTTGTATGAGTATATTATAATAATATTACCTCAGAAATTACATATACACATATATTTACATATACATGAATACGTATAGTGAAAGTATGCAGACTGGCTCGCAGAATACGTACTTAAATGTATATACATGTATAGGTGTAAAGGTAAACATATTTATATATTTAATATTATAATAAAGTACATATATAATATAGTATTTACAAAATATAAATATGTATACGGGATTATTTAAATTATTAATTTAAATAATTATACATAAAAATATAATGTAAATTAAAACTATATTATATAAATATTTTAATATAATAAGAAATATATATATATATATATATAATTATTAAAATTTAATGGAAAATCAAATAAAGTTTAATTAAGCATTTTAATAAATATGCATTTAGAGAAATGAAACCATATCACGATTTTGTGACATGAGATGTTTTTTTTTCTCAAAAATGGATGTTTCATTCAAAAGTCGAAGATCAAATGTTATGACTTCAAATTTAAAACAAATGGAATTTTTATCAACATTTTATTCAATATAGAAATGAGACTAAATCGCGAATTTAGGAATATGACATTTTTTCTTTAAAATGGGTATTTCTTTTCAAAATCAAAATCAAATATCCTTGTTAATTCGCCAAGATCAAATAATTCTTTTAAAAACTATGAAAAGAGGAAATATGTTTTTTTTAACTCACCCGTAAAAATGAAATGGCGAATAAAACGCGTGAGAAAGTCGCGCGGGTCTGGTTTGCGCCTGGGCCGCAACTTGGTCTGCAAAATAACGCGTATATTGATCTTTGGCCACGAAAATAGCGACGAGGAAACATCATAAATCTTGAACTCTCATCTGGAACGAATTTTTCAAACTATTTGCTTGGAATTAACCTAAAAATCTGAAGACACCTTGAGCTGTCAATCCGCCATGTGAGAGTTGAAGAATTCTTAATTTGCTGGCAAAATAAGAAGTCGAATCACTATTTGAAGAGATGACTTAGGGTTTATGAACTCGCCAAGTGTCTTTTTGAGAAACTCTGGGCACTTGTTGTCAATCCGCATGCCTCAATAAGAGGAAATCCGTTGCACTTCGGGCCTATAAATGGACGCCCAGCCATTCAATGTTGCATGACTGGAAGAATCCGAGTTTATCATTTTATTTAGCTTCCATAATCTATCTCTGTTTGAGCTGTGAGTAAACTTTATTAATGCTGAGAGAAACCTTACACTTTTTCTGAGAACAGTATATTACCAATTGCTGAGAGACATCCCCTGTTACTTTCTTCATCACTTGTAAGTTCACAGTAAGAAGTTGAGATTACTTTCAGCTATTGAAAGTGATTAATTTCTGAGGAAGAATTTGAGAATGGTCTGAGAGTGTTGAAAGTCTTTTGTTCAAGATTTGAGGAGCTGTAAACCCATTCAAGGTCATCCCTTAAAGGAAAAGGCAAATACCAGGCATGTTTCATTCTTCATGTTGTTGAGCATATTTCTTGTTAAATAACTAAAAGAATAAAATGCTGAATGTACACATTAGGGAATTGCATTGAGTTCAATACTTCAGTTAAGATAAACAAAGAAATGATTCTATGTTGTATGATGTAAGTAAATTACTTAAAAGAAAGGCTAATGCATGTTCTATACTATTAACTCTTGCATTAATTAGTAAACGAATATATTGTTCCATTGAAGAGTAAATTATATTAATTAGTAGACGGACGTACTGATCCACTAAAGAGTAGATTGCAATATTTGTATTGACTCCATATAAGGAGTGTATGTTTGTATATAGCTCTTTAAATGCTAGGGAATGAAATGAGGGTATTTAATAAGTTACCGATCACAACTAGTTGAAGATTAACTTAGTCAAGTTATTAAAAGCTCCTAGGATGAGAAAGTCCCGTATAACGGAGTTAGTTGTGAGTACTTGTTAAATTGTTCTCCATTCTAGTAGTTAGTTTGTTGTAGGAAGTCTAGGGTACGGACTACCCCGATAGACCAACCTACGCGTAGGGTAAGATAGCCTCAAGTCAAGTTGAACCTGGCTAGTGTATGTGACAAATGACCTATGTTCTTCATTGAACGTAAACACTTTGGCCAAAGTAGTGTAAGGAACCATTTAGTTGTTGTACTACACTGTCAGTTCACCGTGATCCCGAATTACATCCTAGTTTGAGTATTGCCGATTGCACGAAAGCTAGTTTTGTAGGATCACAGCACTATGTCCAGTTGGTAGTCGTTAAAGGTTACCCAACCAATCTCTTCTTCGAAGGGAGGGCCATCTATCTAACGATAGGTGTGCGGCGGAAAAGCGCCTGAGTGATGTTTCTCCTCCTCAGCAAGCGGCCGATGTACCAAGATTTGAAAGGACAGATTCCTGGACCTTCTTACATCTATTTGTTCTAAAGCTCATTGGAGCTATGTTAGTTAAGGTACGTATTCTTGTTTCATGTACTTGTGAAGTTATTATATTGAAATGGAATCTTTGTTGTATATTAATATGGCAATTTGTTCATGTTTTGTCAATAAAGAAAAAGAAAAATTCTAATGCAATGACATGATTAACACGTTTACATACTTATAGGATGTAAATTATGAAAATTTTTAATTTTACCGAAGGGTCGGGCTGTTACATTTTCAGCTTCAGCAACAAACTCAGATTTCAGCCTTCAGCTTCAACAATCTTCTTTTCAAATCGAATTTCTCACTTGCACTTTCACACTTCAGCTTCAGCAATTTCCTTAACACCAAGTTGAATACTTTCAGCCTCAGCAACTCACTGCAAAACTAAACTTAGAGCAAATTCGAATTTCTTCAACTGGTGAAGAGAAATGAAAAACCTTCAGCTCTTATAGCAAAATCGAATTCTAGAAAGAGGCTAATTTTAGCCAGTACATTAAATCTCCACTACTTCATTTCAAGAATTCGAATTTCCCTCTCTTGCCAGTTTCAACACTTGTCACCCGACGCCTGGAATCTTGGCCTTCTAGAATTTCAACTTTGACTGGAGCATTTTAACTTGCTTTTGAAAATATTTACTTTAAATTCACCTTTTAACAAATTTTATTCACCAGCCGGTGTTCTGTCATTCAAATTTTAATTTCATTCACCTTTGACTGCGGAAAATTCATCCTGTGAAAAATTCAATCGAAATTATCTAGGCAATTCACTTCAAATTCATCGTCTGGAAAATTTATTTTGAAAACACCTCTTATTCAATTTGCCTTAGAAAATTTTAAATTTTCCCCTTAGGAAAATTTATAATTCGAGCACCGATTAAATTCTTCATCCTGAAGGCCTTGGCGAAGTGTAGAAGACTTGGAAATCAACTTATCATCGAAGATCTTCAATACCCAGAAGAAAATTTTCTTCAGAATTTGTTGAACTCATGGGTATACAGCGAACGGGTTCATTTAATTTTCTTGAATTTTGAACCTTGGAAAAAATAATTTTCAATAATTTTAATCATGTTCTTCAATTCTGTGAGGGCTTCGTTGCTCTAACTTGAAATTTTTTATTTTAATCCTGTGAAGCTGATATCATCTGACTTCATCTCAGGCAATTTTATTCGTGCTTCTGGAAAATTTTACCTCCTTCAAGTCTAGGCGTGATTTTCCTAAGGAAGAAATTTTTTGTGCCTTAGAAAAATTTAAAATCACTTAGCATTTTTTTGCACTTGCCTTAAAATTTTTTTATTCAACTTCATTCATCTTGCCTGTGAGGAGATTTTATCAATTCACTTGGAAAATTCTAATGCCCAGAGTGCATATGTCATGAAGAATATATTTTCTCCCAACGCCTTAGCAATATTTATCTCCCCCTTTACTTTTCCTTGGCGCATTTTATACATGTAGGAGGATATTTTTAACTTCAATGCCTAGCATTATTCACTTATCAACCTTCAACGCCTTTATTCACCTTTCACTTACTCCACCTTGGGTGTATTTTTCACTTGTAAGAGGAGGTTAGCCACGCCTAGGAAATTTTATTTCATTTCTAACTTCATACATTTTGGGCGCATTTAGCACCATGAGGAGGACACTTCATTTCCACGCCTAACATATTCAACTCTCCTTGGGCGCATTTCACTTGGGCAAGAGGATTAACATCTTTGACCTCCTTTGACTTTCTTTGAAGCATGGGCACATTTCTTAGGTGGTGGAGGATGTAGTTTATGCCTTAGAATATTTTGCTATCAACTTTGTTTGTGAGGGCGCATTTTACCCCTGGAGGTGGATGAAACTTATGCCTTAGAATTTTTTTATGTTTCTACTCCACCAACTTGGGCGCATATGGAGGTAGCAGGAGGATATTCAAACGCCTAGAAGCTTTTCTTGCTCTCTGGCTGAAGTGGGCGCATTTTCAAGGTGGTGAAGGATGAACTTCTACACTTAGCCATTTTTCTTTCCTTCTGCCAACTCCTCCATGCCCTGCTATTTATAGTAAGTCCCATGATTTCCATACTTCTGAAGCTTAGAATGATTTGAAATTTTGAACACTAGACCTTCATGACCTTGTTAACTTGTTCACACTGCTATCCTGAGCTAGCCTGCTATTTTTAGCCCATTTCTGAAGGTGATTTGCTATTTATAGTAACTGCTTGCTTCTGATACCTCCACAACTTTGATTGACTTGAAATTTGAATGACGTGCTCCTCACCACGTGACCTACCTGTTGACACCGGCGCCTGCTGTTGATTTTCTATTTTTAGCCTACTTCTGGAATGACTTACTATAAATAGTAAGTGCTCCGTTTGCCTTCAAATTTTACCAGTGGATAGCTTGAAAGATGCTGATTGCGGTGGTATACACCGGTTTTCGAAAATTCTTACTTTTTACGCCTCTTTTTGTGTCCCGAAGCTGGAATCCCTAACTAGTCTTGCATGTATATCAAACGACCTCCGTTTGTCCTCGTTTCTGTTACATTGCGATCAGTTTGTGATTCTGAAGTGCTGGGAGGCGGCTGCCGGAATGCATCTGCTAAAAATAGTAAGTTCCTAAATAAGTGATTATCTCTGTTTGCATGCCACATCACTGTGAAGCTCTCGAAAAACCCATAAGGAATATGCAGACATGCAAAGAAAACCCTGACATGCAAACCCTAAAAATAGCCTCGGAAGGCTGAACTCTGAGAGTCGTTATCTCACTTTGCATGTTATACCATCTCAAAGGTCTCTGAAAACCCAGAAGGAATCTCCAGACATGCACCGGAAAACTCTGTGTATAAACCCTGAAATTTGCTGCAGTCTATCCCATATGTACTGATCAATGATATTTTATATCGCAAAGATCATAGTGGTGTACTTCTCAAGTGTGTTGATTTAGATCAGATTGGAGAGATATTACATGAATTTCATGATGGGCATTCAGGAGGCCACTTCTCTCCAAGGACTACTGCATTCAAGATTATGCGGGCTGGCTACTATTGGCCCAATGTTTTCAAAGACAGCCATGCATATGTTAGAAAGTGCGTAAAGTGTGCTCTGTTTGCAGGAAAAGAAAGACTTGCGGCTTTACCTCTGCAGCCTATTAAGACTGAACAACCATTCATAAGGTGGGGAGTTGATTTTATAGGTCCTATTAATCCTCCATCTAGTGCTGGACACAAGTGAATAATCACAGCAACTGATTATTTCACTCGCTGGTCAGAAGCAGCAGCGTTAAAGGATGCCAATGAGACTGCTGTTCTGAATTTATATGATGATATTATTCACAGATTTGGAATCCCTAATTCTATTATCTCTGATAATGCACTTGCTTTTATTGGTCTAAAGGTAACTGAGTGGGCGCTCAAGCATGGAATTTATCTCAGCAATAGTTCTAACTATTACCCACAAGGTAACGGATTAGCAGAATCCACGAACAAGAATTTGATCAGAATATTGAAGAGGAATCTGTAGGAGAATCAGCGTGAGTGGCATTCTAAACTGAAGGCTGCCCTATGGGTTGACCGAATTACACCTAAGAAAATCATTGACAATTCACCCTACATGATAATCTATGGTAAAGAGGCCAAGTTGTCTATTTCAACCGAGCTGCCAGCTCTTGACCTTGCTAGTCAGCTAGTTTTGTTTGAAGAAGGAGATCCTATGCAAGTGCGTTATGCTCAGTTGATGGAATTAGAGGAAAACAGATTTAAAGCAATGCAAGCAATGGAATATCAACAAATGCAAGTAAAAAGGAGCTTTGACAAAAGAGCGAGAGCAAGGGATTTCAATGTGGGTGATGTTGTTCTTAAGTGGGATGAACTTAAAAGCAGGCCGGGTAAGCACACGAAATTTGATTCTTTTTGGGGAGGCCCATTTGTTATCTCAAAATGTAAGGAACATAACGCTTATCAATTGTCAACTATGGAAGGAGATATACTACCAATACCAGTCAATGGTATTCACCTCAAACACTGTTTTGAGGTATGATCAATTAGCCTTGTCTTGTATATATTAGGTTAGGTTTCATGCTTATAATAAATGCATCTGCATAATAGTTTAGTTTTCCCTAAGTGCTGTCCAAGCACATCTGCTTTTTTTTTCTTTCTTTCCTAGGTAGTTTTCCTGTTTTCCTTAGATCCTAAGATGCGTATTTTTTAGACTCCGTGCCCAATGCATTACATAGGCAACTGGTCAAACGTTTAGTAGGCAAACATCTAGCAGAGGTCGCCAGAAATGTTACCCACTTTTTAGTTACAGCTCAAGTCAAGTCAAGTTTATTGGTTTAGTTTTAACATTGTTGAGGAAAACTGAAAAGCCTATGGTTACCTATTTTTTCACTCCGAGTTCAACAAGTAGAACTGGATGGATTTCATCGTTTATAGGTACAAAAATTTTCATGTTTTGCTGATTGAGTGTTCATCGATCATCATTGAGACCATCTTACATGTGAATCATAGTTTATTGTGCAAACGTTTAAAACAAAAAATTGAAAAGATTTGCATAGTAATGCTTTTATTCATTCTGTAAAAATGTTGAATCCCACACAAGCCGTGGAAGTAACTTTTCTGGATTTTTACAATCAAATAAAGAATGCATAAACAATGGTATGCTATACAACTGAAAATAACGGAAACATAGGGTAGGAGGTGATTCGTCATTGCCTGGAATGACGAATCGTTGACAGTTGAAGTTTCCATTTGTGACGTTAGCTCTAGCTCCATTTTCAGTTTTAGCTCCAGTTCCAACTCTAAAAGCGTCTGCAAGGAAGATAAAAGATGACGTTAGAGATAATCTCTAAGCAATGACGGATCAAATCCTATCATATATCTACGCTACCAACAGAAATATAGCATACAGTCGATCAAGCATCCATCAGATAATTGCAAAAAGTCAAGAGAAGAAAGAATGTAATTCAATGGAAGCTTTCGGCTTCTTTTATTTTGCTAACATGTTTGTTTCAGTGTGCAAGAACAGATTCATCATGTTCAAGATCATTTATCAGATATGTGGAGTAAAACGGGCTCCCACAAGGGTTGAGCTCGGCATATCAAAAAGGGCATATTCACAATTTTCATACGAAGCACATGAATATTGATAATAGATATTTAAAGCAGCATATTGCACTCATCTATTTCATTTTCTGTTTAGCTCTGCTTTGTTTTTTCTTTTTCACATTACATTTGAACAAGTATGGAGCCTCTTTGGATTAAAGAGAAACAGAGTATTTAAGCATTGTAATGCTTTCATAAACCATGACACAGTACAGGACAGATTTGCAACAATTTAATTTTTTACGAGTTCTTCAACTGAAAGCAGCAAATTCTGTTTTAAGTCAGCATTTAAGAATAATGGAAGATACAGATATGCATTATCTTTTATCAAACAGGCATACAATGTCACAAGTGCCAATGAGACAGTAATGGAGTGAGCTTTGACATTAAATGGAGTATCTGTTTTCAATGATAATCATTAGTTACAAAGTTATTCAAGAGCAGAAATACAACAGTGAACAGGGCCAATGAACAATTGGCAATACCTCATTAAATGCCTTATTTCTATTTTTCAGTCAAAGTGAGCTTTGAGGGATCAAGTAACAGACAGACAGGTATGATGTTTTTAGGTTGTTGAATAGTGATGAATAAGATCATACAATGGAACAGCAGTAAAGAGCAAAGCCATTTTCTGTTACAGCACAAGATTAAGTAATAAATGCTACAGGTGTGCATTATAAGCAGCAGTGTTCAATTCAGCATGTTTAAGCCAGTTTTGAACAATTTCATAACGATAACACTGCCCCATCGGATAGAAGTCACATCGACTTAATACTCACAACATCAACATAGCTCTCTCATCAAGTCAAGGAAGGAGAATGACATTGTTCACTATATGCATTATACAGTCAAGGAATATGAAAGACAACAACAACATTCATGATATAAGAGATGGTCATAAAGGTCTCTTACAAATGAATTCCAAGAAAATGTCAAACAACCAAACAGCTATAGAGAGAGAGCAGTTCTTTCAAGTACAAAGATGCATAGAGAGACATCCATGGTAATGAAAACATTTTCCTAAAGAAGATAACAGTATGGAAATAGTATCAGATCAAAGCAAAG